>FXXK01002084.1:0-20630 GCA_900184695.1 Betula pendula
CGAAATTGTCTTTTCTTCGCTCCTCGCTTTTGCTTTCGCATCGAACCCAGATACAAAACCCAATTATCTGTGCAAGAAAGGCCCAACAATCAATTATATGTGCAAGGAAAAACAAAAGAAGACATGGGTTTCAAAGATTAACAAGATTCGCACTCCAAGTGATATCAATCATGGCCTCAAAAATCAACATTTACCACAGCCGTTAGATTTGGTTATTGGGGAAATCGGATGTGGAGATGGAAATGGAGGGGGTGTGTGGCTTTGGAAGGTGTTTGGAGGAGGAGGCTTTGATGGGTGGAGAAGGAAAAGGAAGACAAAAATGTTGCTTCTTGGGTTCTTACTGATTTTTGGTTTGGGTTTGTTGTTTGGGAAAGAGTTAGAGCGCAACGTGCTTTGTGGGTGTTTGGGTATTGGGCTACTTGATGTTGTTTTGATTCAGTTGTGGGGAAAGAGAAGAAGTAAAGGTTGGGTTTTGAGGTTCTGTGTAGGCGGGGTTTTGATGGGTTTTGGGTTAAGGAGGGAGCAGGTGCAAAAATGGGTTGAGAGGGTCAGGGTTTGTCCTCCAATGATGGAGGTTAACAGAAGAAGAAGAAGAGGTAAAGGTGATAGAGCATTGTAAAAGAGCTCTATGAAACAAAGACGGAGGTTTGATTTTTCTTTTCTGTAATGTCATTGTTTAATCTTTTTTCTTTTTCTTATCATGGACAGTGAAAAGATGATTCATTTAATTCTTTGTGTGCATCTTTTTCTGTAATCATAACATTTATTCTTTGATTGAAAATTTATATGAACTTGTTGTTGGTAGTCCGATCAGTGATTGTCAATTTGAAATACTTTGCAGTCTGCGTAGAGTCGAAAATCTTGGTATCTTGAAATGTGGCATTAGCACCAGAACTTTTCTTTAGGCTCCTATTGAAGTCAAAGTGGTTTTTTAAGGGCTAGCTAGTTGTTTTGATACTTAATTAAATCAACAGGCTCTTATATCTGCCCATGGAAATGCCCCAAAGACCTTCCCCGTCTAAGCTGTCTTATATGTTAACTCTTTTCTCAACAAAGAAGCGCATGGAGAGACAGTACAACTCCATACTCTTTGTTAGATTAGCTGCGGAACCATTACTGAGTTGAAATAGTTTCATGGGTTGATGATCACATCAGTTATAAAAATATGGAATCTCCCCTGATGCCTCAGCAGGCTTATTGATTTTTGCACATGTTCTGAAGCTGGAGACTTCAATTATGCAAACACGGGTTTTAACCAAATTGAAGTGCCTAGTTTATTACATTTGGAACTCTATGATAAAAGGTTAACTCTAAAGTAGAACCTAGATCAGGCTTTGTTTATGTATAGAGAAATGCAGCAAAAAGGTTGCTCGTCAGACCATTTATCGTTCCTTTCTGTGCTCAAAGCATGTTCAGTAGTCACCGATCCAATTTATGGAAAACCAGTTCAAAGGAATGTGTATGCTTCTTGGGGTTTCCTCAATATGTATGTATCTTGTGCAGATATGGAAGCAGGATTACAAGTGTTGGTTGTATACAAAAAGTATAATGTGGCTAGGACTAGTTTAATAACGGTTGGCCTATACAGGCCATAAGATGTGTTCAAAGACATGGAGTTTTGGACCGTAGATCCTAATGAGATTACCTTGGTGCTCATACCAGATACTGGAAAATGAGTTCACATTCGTGTCTGCCAACTTGGATATGATTCCCTTTGAATCAGGCTTGAATTTTCGACATGATATTCGCAACATTTATTATATATATGTATCAAATGTGGTAGCTTCAGATACGCAAGGAACCTGTTCAACAAAATGCCTCAAAGAAACATGATTGCCTGTACTTCATGATTGGTGCTTATATTCAGTATGGCAGGGTTGTGGAGGCACTAGGCATGTTCTTTAATATGCTGATTGCTGGGTTTGAGTCGGACATGGTTGCCTTTTTGAGCCTCATAGGTGTCTTTGGCTCGCTTGGTGCTCTAACATTGGCCATTGGGCCAAGTATTCATGCTTTTGTATCAAAGACCAACGTCAGCGAGGATATTGCTTTTGGAACAAACCTGGTGGTAGGTGGATATGTATTCTAAAATTGGAGATGGAAGAAGTTCGCAGCATATCTTTTATAAATTGGAAACCAAAGATGTGATGGCATGGACTAGCATGATCATTGGTTTAGCCATGCATATAGACATGGAGAAGAAGCACCAAGTACTTTCAAGAGAATACAAGAGGATGCTACTGTTATCCATGACGAGATCACATACATTAGGGTTCTAGGTGCAGGTAGCTATGTTGGACTGGTTGAAGAAGGTCAGAGACAACTCACCTCAATGGCTGATGTTTACAGCATAGAGCCAACAGTATCGCACTGTGGTTGCATGGTTGATTCATTGGTTGTGACATTCATGAAAATGTGAATCTAGTTGACCAAGTGAAAGCCGCATAATGGAGTTGGGACCTCAGGGTTGTGGAGTTTATGAAAATGTGAATCTAGGGCCGGTGAATGGCAAGAAGTAAAGTATGCTAGAGAGCTGATGGCACATAGATGGATTGTAAAAACTCTTGGCATAGTGCAGTTGAACTGAAATTGCGGAGCTCATAGTTATATCATAATTCATTTTGTAATATGTCAAATTTCTGTTGGATAATTCTTGCATGTTCAAGTGGTTGTAGAATTGTATCATTAATTGTACACTGTATATTTGTTTAAGAAAGGAGAAAATTTTATCTGTAATTCATAATTACTCCTAATCGAGTCTATGGCCATCTTTTTATCCTCCTAATCTAATTGCTTCAAATCGTTACTAAGTTGGATTCACATGATATTGAAATTAGTTATTTTTTTTGGTGTTGAGGGCTCATAGCTCATTAATTCTCTAGGAGTCAGTGTTTTGACAAGCATGAAAACTACAGGAATTCATGGAATTCAATAATTTTAGCCGGGAATTATATATGTTACCTCGACAAAAATGAGTACCTAATAGTGGATTAAAAAAAAAAAAAATCTTTGAAGAACACGAATATTAGGTTATCTAGGAAAAAAGCTACGAAAAAGCATTATCTGTATATTATCAAGCTCTTCATTTATTCAAGGTCTTATAGTTATAGTTTGAAAAGTATCAATTTTTTGGGTTAAGGAGGGAGCAGGTGGAAGAGTTATACAAGCATTACTTCCGTTGATTCCTAACATGACATCTAAGAATGTTATCCTATATATCTCTTTCGGATTAACCCATGATGATGAACACTTTCGTCACTCCCATTAAAGAGCCAATGGAAAGATGCAACAAGAGACTTGCTAGAATGATAGTCCCCTTTTTGTTTTTTTTGTTTTTGTTTTTATTTTTATTTTTTTTACGTACTAAGTATTATAGATTTTATTACAAAACTTATATGACATTGTCACGTCACCCCCCCCCCCCGAAATAGTTTTTTAGAGTGGTTCGGTCAAAGGGGATGACTGAAACACCCTTAATGGCCACACAACAACCCGGCCGATGGCTTATAGGGAGATCGCGACCACCCCTGATGCCACATGAAGGTGGATGCAACCACCTCCAAAGGTTCGGTAGGGTAAGGATAACCAACTACTCTCTCACCTCCAAGGGAATGGTCAATCACCCATGGGAGTGGTTGGGGTGGGCCGATCACCAAGCCACTCTTAAAATAGCTAACCACCCCCTCAAAGGGTAAATCAGAGGGATAGTACAACCGCCCATTAGTTATTTTGCTTACGTCGCACTCTCGAGTTATGTGGACTACCACATCAATTTAGTACCTAATGTAATAATTGTCATGTGACACTGCCACATAGCAAATTTGATAATACATCCAGCAGCATTCACATAAAAATCACAAGGTCGATGACCAAATTTATTACACACCAAAGGATTATCATAATAAGGCATGTAGACTTACAGAGGAAAAAAAAAACATGACGTCCCCTGTCATATGAAACCAAATGTCCGCAAAAATGTATTTGCTCAATTTTGGAAACCAAAAGTGAGGGTCTCATAGAAACAAATGAATAGATGGTAGAACAAATTAATTAGAATCAAATACGCTTATGACGGTATTGGTTTGTCCCAGTAAACTATTGCTTGCATCAAATAATCATTATAAAATTTTCTCGACAAATATAAATTTGTCCCACTATCTTTTTACTAGCAAGTAAAAAGAAGTTATGAATTGAGTCATCCATCATATTCAAATGGCGCAAGTGCACTAACATAACATATAATATGATGATTGTCCTTAATTTATACAAACACGTGCGACAATTGACCAAAACTATAAGATAATCGTTGAAATGTCGAACATGCATGTCTTTTAGAACATAATGAACAATCGGGATCTGATTCACAACATGACGATAAGAAACCTTAAACTTGCTCGCATAATTAATGATCTCAGCGCTGTAAAAAGGAGGTGGTAGATGCCAATCATTTCATATCTAGATATGCTCCAAGAATGCAATCCGGATGAGTTGGAAAATTGAGATCTGCACAATAATAAAACCAATGCTTTGGATTTCGTATTTTTTCACAAATATCACAATAATATTTATCATCAGAATTGTCTTCGGGGTTATAACACAGTTCGAAGGGTTGTTCAAATTGTCGGTACTTCACGGTATGCGGCAGTGTAGCGCATCTAAGATCCAAAGTGAATTCACAATCAGCACACTTGAATACTTTTCCTTCATAATCACAACAACTACACTTCTCACTATAGGGTGCCTTTGACAGAATAAGCGGGTGCTCGTGACCTTCATGGGTTAAGAAGTTTGAGATCAAACTACATTGGGCATCTGCATCAAACTCGCATTGCTCACAACAGTAGGTGAAGCCATCACTTATACGACCACAAACATTACACACGAAACCGCTAGAAACATAAGGTGCCTTTGCGAGGAGGGTGAGGAGGTGGGGGTGCAGTGGGTGTCGCTTTTTTCTGGGTAATTCAACACAAGATTTATGAAGAAAAAATCTGCAGTCAGCACAACTGTAAAACGGAGGGAATATTATAGGATGCATACACCCGGCACATTTTTCGCTGTTTAGAAGCTCTTCAGTAAGCTTTAAGTCATGTTGGTGACTAAAATGATTGATTTCTTCAGCTATTTCAATATTACCCTCCCTTATCTTGATCTTGTTAACAACATAAGCTAATGAGTCAATGGATTCATCTACTTCCGAATCTTCGTTTTTAAGCATACCTGTCGACACGAGAGGCTGCTTATCTTTAAATTCCAACACCAAATTTGCTTCGGTGTCTCCCTCGCGTGTAGCACAATCAAGGTGGGCAACGAAATTGCATTTTGAACAATAATAAACTCTGTCAGTGTCCACCTTTTTAACACACAGATGACAAATTCGATGGCCGGATTGAGAAGAGTCGGTGAGGTTGAGAGCGTGCTGGTGACTTCTATGTTTGACTGTCAATGGTAAGGCAGCACATTTTAGGTGGACCATGAGTGGGCATGTGATACATAAGTAAGACATGTCTTTATCTTCTTTCCCACATGCATCGCAGGTGAACGAGAGTGATTTCCGCAGGAGCATCAGTGGGTGGCCGTGAAATTCAGCTTTTACGGTAAACGGTATAGAAGCGCATTTAAGATGAAGGTTAAAATTACAGTGAGAACAGTGGTAAGCGAAGCCCCTGAGTATATATTCATTGCAGAAATAACACAACTCTTCATCTGAGCTTTTTCTGATGAGAATAAGAGGATGTTGCGGGTGCAATGGATGCTGCAACTCGCGGGGTTGTTCGCCACATGATTTGTGGAGGAAGAAGCGGCACCTTTTGCAATTATAACTTATACCCAATATGTCTTCGTAGCACCCGTCACATTTCGATATTTCACCAGTAATTGCCTTGTGATGAGTGAAGGTCAACGGATGCTCATGGAAGAAATGCTGAAGCTCCATCTGTCTTTCTCTCTCCGTTCCACAAGAAAACTAATATTCCTGCAAACAAGAGAACTTTTGAATTAGCAAAATCACAGGACTTGAAAATGGTGGGTTTTGCGGGTGTTGTTTTATGGGTCTGACACAGCCTCTTTTTGTTATAATGATTCTCTCCTAAACTTACCCGAAGAGATGAGCACAGATCCGGATGGGTGTATTTTGGACCCCTCACCTTCTTCCAAAAACGAAAGATAGGTCCAGTTGTTTCTACTCCTTTGTCTCTCTCTTCTACTATGCCCTACAACAAAACGGGACAATTATCTTCAAAATAAAAAGGGCCCAAGTACACTTAAAAAAAAGAAAATAAATAAAAAAGAAGAGCTAAACAAGACCCTGACCTACAAATACAATCTTAATGACCTGGACCTTCCTCGACAAAAAATAAAAAAAACGAGGAAAGACAAAAGAAAAAAGCAAGGAACATTTAAAGAAAAAGAAAAGCAATATGATTCTTGTTAAGCAAGATTTATATGTCTCACTCAATCACAAGATACTTTATCAACATCGTTAAACCTTGCATATATACTTGTTTATTGTGTTCAAAACTATTATTAGAAAGGTTAAGACAAGCAAGTCTTCTAGATTCCAATATAAACTCCATCCAAAATACTTTACCTACATTCTTAAACTTTGCATATATGCAACCATCATTGGAAAAGTTAAAATAAGCAGGCTCTCTAGATTCCAATGCTAATTCCATTCAAAAATACTCTACACATTGTTAAATTTGGCATATGTGCTTCCATACTGCTTTCAAAATCATCATCAGAAAAGTTAAGATAAGCAGAGTCTTTAGATTCCAATATTGCAAACTTTATCTGAAAATACCTTACCTACATTCTTAAACTTTGCATATCTGCTTCTTTATTGCGTTCAAAATCATCTTTGGAAAAGTTAAGACATGCAAGTCTGTTAGATTCTAATGCCGACACCATTCAAAAATACTCTACCTACACTGTTAAACTTTGCATATCCACTTCTATATCACATTCAAAACTATCATCGAAAGATTTAAAACAAGCAGGTCTTCTAGATTCCAGTGGTGACTTAATTTGAAAATAATTTACCAACATTGTTCAACTTTGCATATCTTCTTCTATATTGCGTTCAAAACCATTATTGGAAAAGTTAAGATAAGCAGGTCCTCTAAATTCCAATGCAGACTCTATCCAAAAATACCTTACCTGCAAGGTTAAAACTTTACATATATGATTCTGTATTGCATTCAAAACCATCATCGGAAAAGTTAAAACATGTAGGTCCTCTATATTCCAATTGTCACTATCTTTTAACTTTTCTACCTTAGTTGCTTACATCTTTACTAACTTTATCCTCCTCATTCATCTACAAGACTTGTCTAAGCATCATAAGTAATCAATTTTCGGTAAAAGAGAAACAGAGTAAAGAACATGATGAACTCTTGACACTTCGGTAACACTCATTCGATCTTCACGTAGAACATATCCATGTATGAATCATGAGGGACATATATATCCATGTACTGGTTTAACACGCTTTTCTTCTATTTAGTTTTTTTTCTTTTTTCAACTCCCATTTTTGTGAATGCATTTTGCCTTAATACCTCTTTCATTCAAACTGGGTTGCCTACAGATGCCAGGAGTAGCTGACGGGACAAATTACATTCCATAGAAGAGGATAACTAAATCTACAATTTCATTTTTGTTTCCAAATCACATGCATTTTCCCTTTATAAACTGAAGCAGAGGCTATGGCAGGAGCTATAATCCTGACAGATGAAATTTTCTGCCACTATTACCCAAAGCATGGGAACAATAACAGAAAAGAAAAGGCATTAAAACGAATAAACTTTTGTAAGCTCAGTCAGTTGCTTGGCTGGAGGGGCAGCTCTGTTTTTGTCACTATCTTGATTAACAAGTTTCATGAGCATGTATGTAACACACGACTCGAGAGAGTGTTCCTGATTCAAGCAAGGAAACATCTTCTAACAATTTCAGAAACAATTGGCCCAAGACTGAAATATGATGATTGAAATGTTAGAATATGCCCGTCTTTCAGAGACTAATAAACAATTGGCCCAAATCAGTAATATATGATCTGATTCACAATATGACGATGAGAAATCCTCGCATGCATCAAATTATTGATTAAAATCTTCAACTTTTCTCACGTACCTAACGATCTTAGCACTGTCACATTGAACTGGTAGATGCCAACTATGTGTTACGAAACAGCACAATCACATCCAACACATGGACTGCATTTGGCACCGTAATTTTGCAAATTAAAAATGTACTTTTAAATCAAATTACAAAAATATGTGGTTTGAAAGTATATTTTTTAAAAATTGTGATTTGAAAACGTAAAAAAAAAAAAAATTGTATTTTCAAATAGTAGGTAAATTGTGGTTTGAAAACGTAAAAAAAAAATCTGCATTTTCAAGATAGTAGGTAAATTGTGCATTTTTTAAAGCAAAATTTTAAAAGTAAAACTGCGATTTTACATCATGATTAATAGCATTTTTAAAAATCGCAATTTCAAATTCACATTTAACGTAGTTATTTTTAAAATCATACCTTTTAAAATCGAAAATCCCCTTGTTTCACTTTTTTATTTTTTATTTTTAAAAGAAAAAATTGCTTCCGTAACTTTTATCTTATTGAATTAAAAAGACAAAGTTTGAGAAGCTATACTTAAGGCTGAAAAAGCGGTTACGGTTAGCAGTTATCGCCTCTAACCGTAACCGTCATAACTCTAACTGTAACCGTAATTGTCTTAGGTGATTAGCAGTTATTTAAACCTATAATCACGCCACTATAACCGTTTTTAAAGTTGAGCTTTTTAGGCATATTTTAAGTATTAAGTCCAAATTGGGCCTGTTTTTTGGGCTCACTTTAGATTTTTTTGGGGCCTTTTTTAGGTCTTTTTTTGGGCCTAAAAGAGTGCACTCTTTAGCACTTATCAAGCCCTATAATCTCATGCATCATATTACTTAATTTTTTGTTTTAAAAAAAAAAAATCTAAAAAGCATTCTAAATTGAAAATTCAGTCTCGTTCCAGACTTCATACATTAAATATAATCATATACAACAACTATAAAATCCCAAATACACAAAAAAAAAAAAAAAAAAAAAGGTTTATGTGGTGCTTTTGTGGGTTAAAGATATTGAAAAAAGCTAGTTTCGATTCTTTTCTTTTTTTTTTTTTTTTTAAAAAAAAAATTATTCAAATAAGGGAAAAGGGGAAAGGAAAATATAATTATAAGGGAGCCGATAACCTCTAACCGTAACAACATTTGATCACACGGCCAAATTATAAGGTACCATGGGATTCAATTTTAGTAACCCAAATAGCCCAAAGTACAAATGGTACACAGAATCTTCAAATGTAAAATACTCAGTACTTCTCAGTTTATATTGCTCCCATTCATGTTGCGTAAATTAACTACGCATTAATCTTCGTTAACTATCTATTAGACGTACATGTCAGCATTTTCAACATCTCATTCAAGTTTCAGTGAAGGCAAGCTAAGTTGCTAAGTTGCAGAGAAGAACCATGAGCACAGATACACACAAGTGCAGCACAAACGCACGTGTAGATTAGAGTAGTTAGTTTGTTATTATGAGTTAGTTAGCTCTCTTTCAATATAGTTAGCTCAACAGTTCATGTATAATTGTTGGGCTTGGGTTTCCCTCCTAAGTGGAGGGAAGGCCCTTTCATTTATTAAGCCCACATTTTTTGAGAACCCAAAGGAGAAGCCTTTAGGTGTTTGAGTGGTATCAGAAGATTTAGAAGAAGAAGAATAAGTGAGGAGAGTGAGCAGCCGAGAGAAAGAGAGAGAAACTGTTTTCTCTCTCAGTTTCTGGAACCTCCGTCCAGATTTGATCAACGGCTCCGATCAACGAGCGTTTGTGGTCCGATTGAGCTGAAAATTGGTAGCATGTTCATGACACATGAATCTTCATTGTGAACGGTGGAAATTGGATTCTGAGCATTCGGACTAGTTTTCTGAGCCCGGACAGTAGGCTCTGTTTTTGGGTGAGATCCTCCCCTTACTTCTTTTTGTACCAAAAATTGTATTTCTTGAAGATAGTTTCTGATTGTATGCCTCTAGTTGTGACTAGAGAAGATTGATGTATTCCCATTATTATTGATAGTGGAAGTTGTTTGATTGGCCTGTGGTTTTTCCTTCTCACACTGAGAAGGTTTCCACGTAAAATTATGTGTCTTGTGCTTGGTGTTTTGGATATATATTTTCCGCATATATATTAGCTCTATTTTATAAGCATTCCTAACGATTCACACAAAGAGGGAGTCCTTGTGTTGTGCTGTTCTCTCCCAATCATAAACTAGTTAACATTTCAGTTTAATCAGAATCAGTTCAAAGTTTCCGTCTCTGTTTCACTCTGTTTTCCGCACCATTATGATTTCCAACACTATCAGAATTTTTTATTTTCTCCAAAACCCTGCCGTTTTACTGCATCGCTAGCTCGTGTTGCCGCCCATCAGCAAAAGAAAACGCACAGCTTTTGGAGGGAATGCTGTCCTAATTGTTCCCCGCCATAAACACATTCCATCTCTCTACCAAATCTTTATGCGTCCGTGCTTCTTTCCAACCGGTACAACAATCCACCCACGAGAAACGCCGTCGTTTAGTTCCCACCAGTGGCGTGAGCGGTAATTATCCAACCTTTGTTTTTCTGATCCATCCCTAAGCATTCTTCCTTAAGAAAGCCTAAAGGATTTTGTGCACACATGAAATCTTGTAGATTTGATTATCATGACAAGTAATTTAGATGGCTTAAAATTTTCAAAAAAAAAAAGAGAAAAGAAAAAAGGAAAAATAAACAAGAACTCTCAAATGGTATGAACTATGAAGTGCATGCTTTAGAATTTCTGTTCCTTTCTTGATTTTGGTAATTATTAGAAATGTAAATCAGAAAGACCCAGAAATAAGTAAATAATGGGGTGTTTTGTATGAGGATCTGTCAATCTGGTCAAGAATATTCTGAAAATGCGAAAACTTTGCATTAGATCATGTTTGTAGCTGAAAATAATGCCCATGTATTTAGCTAAATGTTTGTAACTTTTGTAGATATATTGTTATATCTGACAAATTAAGTATGGATGCATCAGGGCAGGGGAACCATCTGAAATATGGAGACAACTTGTTTGATTCAAGAATCCCAGATGAAGCAGAAACTGAATGAAGAAGAGGGCATTAAGGGGAACAGCAAATGCTTAGGTGACCTACCTGAGGAGGTTCTTCGACACATCCTTTCCTTTCTTCTAACAAAAGACGCTGTTAGGACAAGTCTACTTTCTAAAAGGTGGGAATACCTATGGGCTTCTATTCCCAATCTTGATTTTGAACGATCTGACTCCCTAAATCGAGAATCTTTTCGATGAATTTTGGTGAAAGGGGCTTTGTCTTCGTGACTCCTATAATATTAACGATTCAATCTCTGTCTGTGATGTGCTACGATGATGCCATCTCGTGTTATACATGATCTCATGCCGCAGTAAGGGCATAATGTTCCAAGACTTGTCTATTTTGCTTTACAACTTCGAGGGAGATTTTTCACTGCCTTATTGCTTGTTTACTTGCAAGACACTGACAAGCTTATACTTGTATGGCCCTATATCCTCAAGCTTTCCACTAAAATTTTTCTCAAATCTAAAGACCTTGACTATCCGAAATGTACATTTTCAGATGAGTACTTAACCCAGCAGTTTTTTCTCTGGTCTGCTAGTCCTTGAGAATTTTAAGGAGATAAACAGTCAGAAGTTTTATCAAGAGTACATTAATATACATATTTAGACACCACTCTAGCCCAAAAGCCTAAGCTAATGGGCTTAGGTCTACTTAAGTATATTAACTACTATTTTCCTTTATAATTTTTCAATGTGGGACACAATACTCACAAGTTACTCACAACAGAGAAGTTGTGTTTAAGCGATTGTAGCTGGGGGAGTCTCAAGGTTGTGTGTCTTTCGGCTCCCAAGCTTCATTCTCTGAGCATAATAGAATGTGAGACGCCATATTTGAGTTATGGGGATGGTTGTCAGATTATGATTTTTGCGGATAGTTTGATAGAATTTTGATTACGATGGTGGACTGTACAACGACTATTGCTTATACAAGTCATTCTCACTAGAAAAGGCGGAGATTGATATTTTCCCTGATAATACATCAGTTCAAATTGCTCTTCGCTTGTATAAACTTCTTATAGGGCTCTCCAACGTAAAATTACTTAGACTTTCCAGTGAGGTGGTTGAGGTACGGCTGCTTCTCTCATGGCCATGGTCTTGATGGTAGTCACAGTACTTATCCATGCTCCGCTTTTCTGGAGGGGCCCTCATTCTCTCGGGTTGTTTCAAACCCGGGTCATTTCGAATCTGCATGAATAGTTCCGTTACACTCATGTTCAACGGGGTAAAGTTGTATTCTCGTTCGGCTATGGGCTTATTTTTCTCGGGTAGCTTTGGACCCTTCTTTGAATTTTTCCCTAGTTGGAGGGCCCTTCTCCCTTGCGGAATTCTTTCTTCTTAATCTGCTCCTTCGGCTTCGCCTCTCTCTCGGCATACATTCTCATCATTTCTTCTTGATTAATGAATTCTTCAGCTTTCTCCATAAACTCCTGCAGAGTTGTTGGA
Source organism: Betula pendula (assembly GCA_900184695.1). Classification (NCBI taxonomy): domain Eukaryota; kingdom Viridiplantae; phylum Streptophyta; class Magnoliopsida; order Fagales; family Betulaceae; genus Betula; species Betula pendula. The sequence goes on from FXXK01002084.1 coordinate 12,611, forward strand.
GTCTTCTTTGCCAACTCGAGGACGAAAGGGCCCTTGTGCCAAAGCCCATTTATGGCGGCGGTCAAGACCACACTCTCCAACATTTCTTCTACCTCAACTCTCTCCTTATTAAACCTCTGAAGATAATCTTTGAGGGACTCGGTTTCTCCTTGCCTCAGTACAAGCATATATTGTAGCGTGTTCTTGCGTTTTTTCGATGCGAGGAACTGCGTAAGGAAGGTCTTTGTTAGGTCCTCAAAACTATCTATAGAGCTAGCAGACAATCCCCCGAACCATTCCTGAGCACTACCCTCCAGTGTGAGGGGAAACACACGGTAGACTATCTCGTCTGTTGTGGCATGTACGTCTATATGAGCCTTATACGACTTCAGGTGACCGATGGGATCGCCTGTCCCGTCATATGGCTTAACAGGGGGCACTCTAAATCTTCCAGGAATAGGATGACTCATAATACGCGGAGTGAAGACAGAACGTGCATTTTGGATGATAGAATTAATCGCAAATGGTTTTCCTCCCATATCCTGAAGCACTGCATCATACTTGGCTTCCAAACTCCTAATTAGGGCATGAACACCCCCTTGTGGAGGTGGAGGGCTTGCCTGGTAATAAGCTGCCTTAGGGTTTTGCCAGTTCCCCCCTTCGAAGTCTAAACAGTGCCCGGCACCTTCCCTCGGGCGAGGCTTGTCCTGGGGCCAGCGGTGGCGCTGTCCATAGTTTGCACAGTCTCCACCCGAACCTCCAGGCGGGCATTGATCGCGTGCTTGCACATACTCATGCCCTTCCTGTATGACTGGCTCTTCTCTGAGGAAGCTTCCTCCTCCTGCCCGGCGGTCACTGCCGCGATAACCCTCTACTCGTAGGCCTTCATCACCTATGTACTACTCTTCGTCGGGGCTCGTCCCATCGTCGTCATCTTCAGAGAATTCCTTCCGCTCAACATGCACCCGCCCGTGAGGGCTAAGGTAAAGCTGGTGGGTAAGGGACGCGTTTCGGCGCTTAAGAGCCTCTATTTCTCTTGCCATGCGCTGCATTTGAGCTTCTGGAGCTTGGGAAGTGGTTCCTACCAGCGAGGTTTGGAAGCTGGTGGATTTTTCTTTGTCTACGTAAGGGGTTTCTGGAATAAAAGTCCTGGGCTCAACCCGCTCCCCCTGCTTATCGGGAGGACCTTGCGGAGTATCTTTCACGTTCATCACTGTCGGATTGGTTTGTAGTAAGAACGAAATCGTTCCCATAGACGGCGCCAAACTGTTTGGATAGTTTCCGAATCCGACGACACGTGGACTTGCAAACAGATAAAAAATCAGACACAAGAGCTTGCTGGGGGTGTCCGGCAGGGGATAGCTCCGATGCCTAAGTCAGTTCGGTTCTCGTGAGTAGTTCTCAACAAAGAAAACTCCAGAGTGTTTTTCTGATTGTGTTCCTTACCTTGCAAACGAGCTTTTTTCTCTTTTATGTAGTGGCGAATTCCCCGAGACCCATTTAATGAGCCTCTATGGTGAGACCTTAAGCTCCCCTTTTTCTTCTAGGCTCATGCTGGCCAATAAAGACCCCTCCAGGTGTCATGCACGTATTGGTCCACAGCGTATAAACCTCTGCCTGCAGGTCACATCAATCGTATCCCCGGAGCAAGTACATCTTGGAAATACGCAGGGGTGGGGTTCGAGGTCGGCTGCCTTAAATGCGTGTCTTAATGAACCTTATCCTTACTTCATCAAAGTTCATTATCTTTCTCAGCTAGGAGACCAAACCTGAGTCGCCGCAGCCCTAAATAGGGTCAACCGAACCTCACAAACTTCGGTCAACCACCATACAGACTTGGGCTTTTCACACGTTGGGCCGGATCGTGGAGTGGGACATGGTCTTTATATATCTTTCCAGGCCCAATTCCTAACACATTGCATTTAAAGTTCAAGATACAATTCATTATATTAGATAAATTTGTATACTTATTTCAAATTACCTAGCTAAAATTTATACTTTAAATTTATTGTATTTTATATAATATATATATATATATAGTATATATTATATAGTATATATATGATCATGTGGATTTAAACTCTAATGATAATATTTAGATTGTGAATATAAGAAAATCATTATTTAATTCCAATGCTAACATATTTGATGTTACACATTAGTTACTAGCACCAATAACTTGACATCTTCTATATATAGTTACACACTAACGTAGTAACATATACATATTACATAATAATTAATGACTAACTTCAAACTACTTATAACTTATATTAATTAAGTGTTTATTGATTTAGTAATCTAAGTTAGTATATATTAATTGAATGATCAATATACATAAATACATATTTTTATTAATATATAATAAAAATTAACTAATATATATGATTACATGCTATCATGCTAATAATACTCTATGTTAGTTAACTAATATTAATATATTAGTTATAGTTATGATAACATATATTAAGTTTGTAAAATTAACAATAGTAATTAGTATATATGTTTTAATTAGTTAGTATACATTATTTATTGTAGACAAATAATAATATATGATTAAGTGTTGATATATTTCATTTGTACTTACAATATACATATAAGTTATATAACCAATTAATTATTGGTACTTAATATATTTTGATTATTATTACCTAATAAATAATATATATATATAGTATATATATATATATATATATATATATGCCGAGTCGGAGCCCGAACGGATGAGTCGAGCCTTTATACGAGCTTGTTCACGAACATTAACCGAATCGAGTCGAGTTTATACGAATTTGTTTTTGTTTAATAACGAGTCTAGTTTCGTTGTTTACGAACGGGTCATATAATAACCGATTCGAACATGAGTTGAGTTTAGTCGAGCCGATCTTGAATATGTTCACGAGTAGCTCTGTTCGTTTATACCCCTAATTGGGTGATTTGAATTGGGTTCTTGTGGGTGGCCAAGGGCTATGGGTGGCCTTCGAGGTAGAAGGAGATCCAGTAATTTGCATGAGCTATAATTTAGCTTTGTTTTGATGGTGGGTAAAATATGCCAATTTGGAGGGTATGTTCATGGTGAGTCATTATCCTTGACTGTGTGCATTGGGCCCTGATATGGTGATGATTCGATGAAGGTTCTTGAATTATTGGGCTTTGGATGGGATTGTTATATGTGCAGAGAGGTTTATTGGGCTTTGGATGGGATTGTTATATGTGCAGAGAGGTTATAAGACCATTCGGTTGGGCAGCATTGTGCCATTGATTAGTCACAAATGTCATGCCTCTTTATTGTTTATAATGTTTATTAATACAATCCCTCAACTGATTACCCTATAATTTTGCTCATTTAATAACTCAACTATTAACAATATCTACACAGAATCCTAACTAAGTAAATAATCATCGGTATGTTGGACTTTAACAAATGGTTTCCAACTGGGCCTATTTTAACTGGGACTTTGCAGCATAGCCCAGCCCATAGTTACCCGTTCTTCTTCTGCATTCTTCTCTAAACTTTGTCTCTTCCTTTCACGCTTAGAGCATATCCAACGACATGTATTCCATGCGCTGGATCTATCCTACCAAACACTAAAAAGTAACCGGATCTATCCAACCAACAAAGCATTCGTTATTAACTTTGGATTCCCTAAATGTAATGAGAAATGTTATCCTCCATCCCATACTGTAGTATTCTCCCATCCATTTTTCATCTATATTTTTTTCAAATTCAGTATTTAATATTTAAAATTCACATATTTAATGGTAAATTTGAAGTGGAGATGGAGGAGGGAATTACAGGAGAGGGAGGGGATAGCATTTCTCATATGTAATTGACCATAAACATAACATGCGATAAGATTGACCTCATAGTATTTTTTATTTATTTATTTATTTTAGATGAATGACGGTTTAAAATAACTAATGAGTTTGGACTAAATATCTACTGCTCTAATAATCCCCATATCCTCAAAATTATTTCATACCCGACATTGAATTATTCCTTTTAACTAATTGTAATCACGCGCGTCCAACCAATTGGATGAACACCCCATTTCCTTTTCAAAATTAAGGATCAACCTTTATATAGGAAATCTTTCTTAATTTAATTACTTTTATATGCACAAATACACCTCCCCATTACAAAAGAAAAAGAAAAAGGAAAATCCTATGCGACAAATAAAATCCTGAGTTTCTGATTTTGAAAATTAATGATTGAGTTTTGACCATGTGACACATCCACTTTCTAATTTTATTCCCCATTACATCTCTTTCTACTTTCACACTATCCACTTCTCCTTCTTTTTTTTTCTTTTCTTTTCTTTTTTTAGTCCCCATTATGCGTGAAACAACCGGTAAATCTCTTTTTTCATGTATCAACCATTGCAAGGTTCATGTATCACATAATTAGTCAGAATGTCGCCACTTTTTCTCACTCTTTTTTCTTTTTCTTTTTCCAAATTTTCCTTCAAATCTCTTACTTTCACATCTTCTGTCCATCAAATTTTTTTTTCTTTTTGTAATAAGAATCAAAGCCATATTTAATCAATAAAAGATGTCCCGATAATAACAGTTGAGAATAATACACGATGTAAGTGACCAAGGTCATGATGAGTGTTTATAGACTATTTACACTAACTGAGTGCATTACAGCAATGCAATCAATAATTAGGGAGATGGACTTTTTTTCTAATAATAAAAAAGGATGTAGTTCCCACTAAAATGGTTGAGACAACATTCCATAAATGAAGTGGAGACTACTAAAGGGAAAATATAATTATACCCCCAATATAAAGGATCGGCTCTTCTCCGGTTGAAACTAACCAAAGATCGAGGATCCAAATGCACTCTGGAGTGCATGACACCAATGCAATCAATAATTAGGGAGATTGACATGTATAGTGGATACAACTTCAAGTTTATTGAAGTGCACATTTAGGAGATGGACTTTTTTTCTAATAATAAAAAGGAAAGAATTATATTTAATTCCTAAATTTTCATTTTATTTGGATTTAGTCTGTGGATTTTTCAATTTCAAAGTATAAAGTCCTTAGATTTTGTTCAAATTTTAAATAAGTCTGGAGTGCATGACAGCAATGCAATAAATAATTAGGGAGATTGACATGTATAGTGGATTCAACTTCAACTTTATTGAAGTGCACATTTAGGAGATGGACCTTTTTTTCTAATAAATCAAAAATAAAAATAATTATTAATTCTTAGAATTTTCATTTTAGTTGAATTTAGTTTTTAAGTTTTCAATTTCAAAATATAAAGTCCTTAAATTTTATATAGATTTTAAATAAATCTTTCTCTCATTTTTCCATCAAAATCAATTGTTTACCATCTATCACTTGTATTTCTTCTAACACAACAACGTCCATGTTAGTACTAATGTCAATGTCACATCGGCAAGTGCCAAGTGACTCATAGACAAAAGAAAAAAGAAGACTCATGTTTTAAAGTTTGTACGGTATCCCAGTATTGTACGTGCCCGCCTTCTCTCTTGGTGTCTGGCAGCTATTGGGTTCCTTCTCCGTGTTTGGATCTGACTGGATGGTTGTCTTCGATTTGTTCTGCCATGGCTGATTCCAGCTGGAGCGATTGGTTGATATCTCCTCCCCCTCCCTCCTCCACCCATCTGAACACCTCTATAATAAATTTCAAAATTCAACACCTAAATCATAATTATAGTAGAAGTTCAGTCGAAGGCATACTCAGAAGATAATAGGCAATCCTATAGCATAGACTAAGTTGTTTTCCAAAGCACTCCCATACGTCCCTTGGTTTCAAAGACTCGTAAGATTTTGGTTGTTTCAAATATGATTTGGGTAATTACTAATCTTTGTTTATTCATCTATTTCTATATCAGCACATTAACTAAAATATAACCAATGGGTAGCCCAAAAAGAATTGTAGTGGTAATCAACCTCATCAATTAGCGTTTGACGTTCAGGGATTCCTAATCTTCGGCCACTGAACCCAACGCACCACCCGGGCATATCAGTCAGAATACTATAAATGTGAGGCCATAATGCATACAAAAAAACTGAAAGAATTGTAATGGTAATCAACCTCATCAATTAGCGTTTGACGTTCGGGGGACAACGCATACAAAAAACAGAAAGAATTGTAGTGGTAATGAATTAACGTTTGGACGTTCAGGGGATAACGCATACAAAAAACTGAAAGAATTGTAGTGGTAGTCAACCTCATCAATTAGCGTTTGACGTGATACAAAATACTGTTGGAAGATGGGTTAAGCTAACACAATTTATTCTAGAGACGTTAAGATTTTTCAGATTTTTAGTGTAGGGTAGACGAAGTATGACTCTACAAATCCCTCAGCCGGAATCAGCCACTTCAGAACGAATTGAAGACGACCACCTACCAAGATCCATAGACGGAGAAGGAAACAGTTGCCAGACACGGGGATTGAAGGTGGACAGAGTATTGGGATACTGGACAAATTTAAAAACAGGGAGGTGCTACACATCTATCTTTTACTCATCTATTACTTATCTTTATATAAGAGATGTTTAAATTCATTATTGAATTATGGAACCACACATGTGGTCTCATAAATTTTAATAGCTAATTTGCATATTTTTTATATGGAGATGGACAAGGGATGAATTAAAGAATTAAGACAATTATTTCTCTTAAAAATATGAGGTTTTTTTAATGGCTAATTTGGCACACTTGTCCATGTGGCATTGACATTGGGTGTTGACCTGAACGTTGATGACGCTAAATGAGACACATGTAGTAGACGACAAACTGTTAACTTTGACGGTAAAATGACAAAGGAACCTATTTAAAATTTGTGCAAAATTTGAAGACTATATTCTTAAAATTAAAAACCAAAAAATTAAATGCAAATCAGATAAAAATTTAAGAATTATATAGGATTTTTTCCTAATAAAAAGGGATGCAATTCCTACTAAAAATGGTTGATAAATAAATGAAATAGAGAGATACTATTCCATAGTATACAGTGGATACAACTTCAACTTTATTGAAGTGCACATTAGCCGATGGACTTTTATTCTAATAATAAAAAAGGATGCAACTCCCACTAACATGGTTGAAACATCCCATAAATAAAATGGAGAGGTACTGAGGCTCTATTTGTCAAGTTTTTTGGATATTTTTTTTTGGTTGAAAATGGTAATAGAAATGAATGATGTGATATAAAATAGAGAGAATATTTTAAATTTTTTGTATGAAAAAGTAAAAAAATTTTATTTTTTAGTAAATTTTTTATTTGCATAGTAATAAAAAGTGAGTGATGTGATATAAAAAGTAAAAAAAAAAACAGTTGTTAAAAAGTTATTGATGAAATATTAAAAATAGTGTTAATTTTGAAAAAAAAAAAAAAGGAAAGAAAAAAGTGATTAACAAACATAACTTGAATAATTACTTCCGAGTGCATGACAATAATGCAATCAATAATTAGAGAGATTGATGTGTACAGTAGATACAACTTCAACTTTATTGAAGTGAACATTAGGAGTGAACTTTTTTTCTAATAATAAAAAAGGATGCAATTCCCACTAAAATGATTGAGACAACATCCCATAAATGAAATAGAGAGCAGCTTTTTCCATATTTTTGTGGACGGAAAGAAATCCTCTCCATTTCATAAGGAGCCGGTTGACGGCTAAGATTCTGTTAAAAACTCTTAAGGTTTATAAACTGTCACTTAAACGAGTGAAAGACCCTCAACAGCCCATGCTCTTAAGTGTTAAATGACCAACTTGCCCCAAATAAATTTAACAAGGCTGCCTTCTTCAATGCCAAGAGCTGTTGCAGGACGTGTGAATTTGACGTGTGTCTGACTTTTCTCCTACTGCCTTGCTTTATCCACGTGAAGTTGAAGTTGAGGTTGACCCTCTCTCTCACCTTCTATCCAACGCATCTCGATCACCTCCTTCTGCCTTGCCTTGCTTTATCCATTGCCATGCCGTCTCTCCCTCACTCCCAATGTAGTAGTGAGTAGTCTCTTTTCCATAGCCCTGTAAAAAAAATCTTCAACAACGCCTGA
>FXXK01002084.1:35885-52786 GCA_900184695.1 Betula pendula
GAAAAGGACAAAAGGGCTAATAAAGCCATAACCCCACGTTGACCCCACCCCTTTCCTTCTGTTCCTTTACTTTCTTTTCTTTTTTGAAAATGCTACATTTTCTTCTCTTGTCCTTCTCTCATCCTTCTATTTTTTAAAATCACCATTAGATTAGTGGTCCCCATATGTAGATACACATAGGGACCACATATTCAATAGTGATTTTGAGGAATAAAAGAATGGGAGAAAGATATCGGTAGATGCTGTAGCATTTCTCCTTTCTTTTTCTCTTCTTTTCTCTTCCCCTCTCTGTCATGCGTACGCCCACGTCTCTCTCTCTCTCTTTTCTTTCTTTTCCTTTCCTTTTCTCTTCTTTCCTTCTTCTCTTCTCCGTCTCTCCTCCCTGCTCCTTCATCACCCTCAGACTAGCACAGTGAGAGTGAGAGATCAGATCGAGAGTGAGAGAAATCGTGAGAGTGGGAGATGTAGAAAAATTGTGAAGAAGAAGATGAAGCCAAAAATGGGATTTTTGGCCATGGGTCTTTTGTGAGGTATAATTCCTTACCTTTTCTCTACATCTTTGTCATACCCATTGAGTTTAAAACTAAAAAATCATACAAATTGTTATGATTTGTGTGGGATCCGAAATTTAGGGTTTGAGCTTGGATTGGAGCAAAATCAAGTTTTTCATCATTGTTGAGGATTGGGTTTCGAAAATCAACGTTAGAACATCCAATTTACCGATTGGATTGAGGTAATTTCGAAATCCCTAATTTTTCTCTAAGTTAGGTCAAATTTTGGGTATGTGGTGAAATCATTTAAATTGGCTTAGGCCTTTTGTATGTAGTAAAATTCTACACAAAATCTAAGCCTTGGGTTGTTAAATTAATGGGTTAAAACTTCAATTTCACAATTAATGTAGTTTAGACATAAACCCTAAGTTTTGGTAATTTTGATTAATTTGGGGCTTTCAATGTTTAAATATTATAATTGTTATTTATATGGGTTAATTACATTTAGAGTGTTAATTAACCCCAGGTCTTCTATGGGTTTCATAGAAAATGAGTATTTACATAGTCTAGGTGTTAAAATGTCATACTAGAATTAGAGTGTTGTTGATGATGTCTCTAAGCATATTAATTTAGGGGTTTTGTTATACACCCCTTAATGCTATGAGNGGTAATTTTGATTAATTTGGGGCTTTCAATGTTTAAATATTATAATTGTTATTTATATGGGTTAATTACATTTAGAGTGTTAATTAACCCCAGGTCTTCTATGGGTTTCATAGAAAATGAGTATTTACATAGTCTAGGTGTTAAAATGTCATACTAGAATTAGAGTGTTGTTGATGATGTCTCTAAGCATATTAATTTAGGGGTTTTGTTATACACCCCTTAATGCTATGAGTTATTTAACCTAGGATAAGTATGGGTTTATAGTTGATGTTTTAGCAATGTAATTATGTTGCGGACATTGCTAGAGCGCTTGGTTTAGAAAGAAGTTTAAATTGTCAAGCGAAAAAAGGTAAGTATTTATACTTACTGAGAATGATACACACCTTAAAATGTTTTGTGTTTTGTTTTCAATGTTTAGCAGATGTTGTACTTGCTAAACAAAATAAATATTTTTATGAAATTTTGAAGGAATATTATGATGGTTTAAAAGACGAACCGATGTTATTTTATGATAATATATGATTTGTGCTTTCGATCATTTTCTTGAGATTTATGATTATTTGATGAGTGATTGATTATGAGTTTTGATGATTTATTGTGATTTATAATTATGGCAGAGATATATATTAATATGTTGAGTTTTGTGATATTTAATTTATTATTGGTATTTGAGAAATGATGTATGGCGAGATGATTAATTTGACTAAGTTTTATGATATCTTATTGAGATTTGTATTGAGAAAAGAAATATGGCAATTATAGTTGTATGATATTTATGAGCATGTCTTCGGAAATAGCATGTGAAAACGGTTTATGCACTTTCCCATGATACGGGGGGGATTATACCGTATGCACTTTCCCATGATACGGGGGGGATTATACCGTATGCAATTTTCCATGATTAGGGGGGATTATATCGTATGTACAGAGCATGCATAACATGTTGTATTTTATGATGTTTTATTGGGCTTTATCATAGACGTATTAGTATGCATATGAAGTTTAATGGAAAAGCACATATGTATATTCTTACGGCTAATTGCATATGAGATTTATGTTTTATTGATCATAGACGTATTAGTATGCATATGAGGTTTAATGGAAAAGCACATATGTATATTCTTACGGCTAGCTGCATATGTGATTTATGTTTTATTGCTTAGATATGCTTATATGCTTGTATTTTCACCCATAGGGGAAGGAATACTTGTATATGAGTGTAACTGAGTTATATGATATATTTATAACATAGACGTGTACGTATGTGTATACTTCCAAGTAGAGAGATTGAAATATGCTTATATGTACTCAGCTATTATTATATTTCAGATGTTTTATGATTACATGTGTTTACTTTATCAGCTGCTCATGTTTCAAAGTAAATGTCATACTTCTAGTAGCTGTTATTGTAAACTCATGTAAACCAACTAATCGGTTCTTTACGAAAACTCAGTGAATTTTTATTCATTGAGACTGTTGACTCACTCATTCTCTTTTCTGCCTATGTAATCATGGATGATCTCTATGGTTACATAGATATTGGTACAAATACTGAGAGCTTAGATGACGATCCCGTAGCCTACTACCTTGGCTATTACGACTGATGTCGTGAGACGTAGTTATTTTGTACAGACTTGACTATTAGTCTATTCTTTTGTATATGGTTGTGATGTGTTCACAATCATTATTTTGTATATTGGCTTGTGTCGCATGTGACATGTTTGCATAGCCATTCTTTTTGTATATGTCACAGTGTAAACTTTTAATCATTAGAATTTTTATCGTCAGCTCTATATGTGTTAATTACTTCATTGGTATATAAATGCTTCCGCTCAGTTTATATAGAATGTGATATGTGACTCTGATGTAATAGATGTAAATCGTATGATATGTTGTGAGATACATGTATGACAGGTGTTTCTATCACCCTGTGACGATCGGTCCGGTTCATGATTACTATATGTTTCAAAAAATATATATATATAGCTACAGTGTAATTATAAATGGGGTCGTCACAATAATGATTACCCATGATTGCGAATAGAGGACTTTACGGTTTCTTGTTCGAATCATGGGGCACGCGTTCCAGTGGCTACGGCCAAATGGGGCAAAACCTTGAGGTCTAAGGGGTCCATAGCAACAGGTAGCCCTAAGGGACCAAAAAGGACAATATGAGTAATGCCAAGGGATCCGCAGCGACGGGTAGCCCTGAGGGCCATGAAAGTGATTGACGGGCTAGTCGGGTAGCCTACGAGACTAGGGACGTCACACTCCTTCATGCGCCACTCACAGGTCTGATTTCAGTTGAGCTCACATCTAGTTTGGTAGACTCTGCCACATCAGATCTTAACCCAAAACGAGCTCACGGTCCTGCCTCGTCGCATTAATACCATATAAAATAATGGCACGCATGCGGAGCGGCTCCTTACGCTGAACCTGAAATCATTAGAGCCAAATAGCTCAAAATAGTAACCCTGGAAAACTTAGAACACATAAGAAATTGGAAAAATCTAATTTTTAGACTGGCATTCGGACGGTGATTTTCTCATCCGAACGGGGATTAGCCAGTGGGTTTCGTCTCATTCTCGTTCCATGTTTGTCTGAAGGGGACATGGTAGAACATCTCGTTCTATGCTCGTTCCATGTTCGTTCGAACGGGCCATCATTCTGTCAGGTAAAAAGTCTCGTCCCATGTACATCCGAACAAGGCATCACAGAAACTTTCGTTCAATTCTCGTCTCATTCTCATCCATTATTGGTCTGGATGAGCTCTGCTGCTATTGCGCTCAAACAGGCTTATTTAGCCATCTGAACGAGGCACGTTCCATAATGTGACTAGGGTTTCATTGTATTCTCACTTGAATTCTCAAGTTACTTAGTGGATCATTCGAACGCAACCGCGAATGAGCAACAATGTTTAGATTTTAGTCTTCTATTTACAGCCTGTTTTGACCCATTAAAAGTTGAAATTAGCAAAATGTCATGAAACATGACTTTGTAGGTCTTTGAACCAGTTTTCCAACGCCACCAAGCTTGGCTCCATCAGATGTCAAAAACTCGAGATATAACTTTTGTATGAAGGCTGGTCAGATTGAAAACCGTCTTGCATTAAAGTTTTGTCAAGTATTTGCTGTACTAAAATTTTTGTGAGAGCAGAATATTTTTACACGACAGGAACTGTCAAGCAAAGAAGCTTTAAAGTAGATGGCTATCACCTCGAAAAAGTTTACTTCATATATACTCTTATAAAGATAAATACATGTTTAACACGAAAGCTTACCCTTGCACTGTTTTGTGCACTTCTAGTGTCCACCTCTAACATATCTCCTTCCGTACGTGATGAGTGCAGTAAAATACATAAAACAAATTTACATGAAATCAGATACAATTTTTTCTTGCAGAGGCGAAAGTTTACATGGACGTAGGAGCTGGACATGGAGGAATAGATACCTCAGTAATCCCTTCTAACATCAAGAGCACACTTTTCATTGAAGGACGAAGAGCTGGTTCATCTTGAATACACCAGAGCGCAACCTTAACCATATTCTCTAAGGTGGTCTTATCTACTTCTTCCCCGAGCACAATCTTATCCAACTCTCTACCAACAAAGCATTTGTAGATCCAAGTAGAAAGAATAATCTCGTCGTCGTTTGCTACGTCAACCTCTATGTTCCTTCTGCAACATAAAATTTCCAAGAGCACTATTCCATAACTATAAACATCCACCCTCACTGATATTGGGGTGTTCTTATGCCAGTCTGGTGCTAAGTACCCTCTTGTCCCTCTGATCCCCGTGAAGGTCCTAGTTTGATCTGGCATTAAAAATTTTGCCAGCCCAAAGTCAGAGATTTTGGCGGTCCAAAAATCATCCATAAGAATGTTTTGAGGTTTTATATCACAATGAATAATTGGGGCATCACACTCTTCATGTAGATAGAGGATCCCTCTTGCTACATCCCGTGCGATTCTGACTTTTTCATCCCAGTCTGGACGTCTCTCGGCTCTGAAAAGAAGATCCGCAAGGGAGCCATTGCTCATGTACTCGTAAACCAGAAGCCTTTTAGAGCCCTCGGCACAGTAACCCAACAAACGAACTAAGTTCCTGTGGTGGGTTCTCCCAATTGCTCGCATTTCTGCCTGGAACTCCCTTTCACCTTCGTCAATTAATTTCTCTAGTCTCTTGACTGCAACAAGTCTTCTACCTTTGTGAAGTGCCCCTTTGTAAACTGCTCCAAACGAGCCCTTTCCTAACTCTTCTTTGAAGCCATTTGTTGCTCTTTTCAGCTCATTATATGAAAACAATCTCAATGTGACCTCCTCATTCAGGCCCACGTTTCCATTTTCTAACAGCCTTTTGTACCTTAAAACTCGACTTTTGAAAACGAAAAGGCCAGAGATTGCAAGGGCAACACATGACAATGCAATAAAACCTAAAGTCACCAGAAGAATTTCCACTATTGCTGTTTTATGTACGACCTCGAGAGGCATATTTTGGTTATCAGTTTCATTACTGCTCTTAAGGCTTGCTATACCATCCTTGAAGATCGCCGTGTTCTCCTCTGTTGTAGCTCTTCTTGCATATCTCAGCGGAAGACTTTGTTTCCTGCAAGAGTTATCCGAGAATAGTGCCGCCCCACAATTACAGTCTTCCAAACAGGACCTGATGCATTCTTCCTTCGTCGACATTAAATCCTCAGCATAAGGACGATCTCCCCACTTCATATTCTCCATGAATTTAGTACGATATAAGGCACCATTTTCTTTTCCACCTGTACATTCTGCTTCTGAAAAGTTTATCTCACAGCCAAGAAAGCTGTCATTCGGATCTACAAAATCAGTCCCAGGAAGGCAAAGACAGTATGGTTGGTCGTCATTGAGTGTGCAATAGCTGTTGAAACCACAGAAAGGTTTCACATCACATCGATCTTTCGGCGCTTCCCATAAAGTTGATTGATTGAAGTCGCCACTTTCATCATAGGCATGAGAATAGAGACGGAAAATTCCATCAGAATCAAGAGTTGAACGATAAATTGTGTTATTGTCGGGGGCCGAAGATGCGCTATTATCATCCAAGCGATCAATTGTTTCTAGACTGGTGGCATTGATGATAACCAGAGGGCCTGTATTATTGAGATAAAGCTGAAGCTTGGAACCATAACCTTGAGTGTTTAATCTCCAGTAAGCATCTCCAACGGTGTCTCCAGTGTTTGTTGGGTATAAAACAAGGTTTCCATCATCCTGCATCTTGAGATGAAACCGCGATCGCGTTGAGGGGTCACTCCTGTTTAAGCTGGAGAGGAGTTGACCTCCAGTGAACAGAGTCTGTCCTCCTAAAATGGTGTCGGTAGGATGTTCAAAACTCTGCCAAACTTCCTTGGAATGCTTGTCATAAAGCACGAAATTGCCAGAGTCGAGCATGGAGGCATAGGAAACAGAACCTGTTGCAGTTGCAATCAGTTTCAGTCGTCTTCGCTCAGTTCTCAAAAGAAGCATACCATCCTTTGTAAAATCGAGCATTGCATTCGAGGTGATCGGTGGATCATCACGAATTGCCGTCCACACCACTGTTGTGCTGTGTTTACTGACCAAACAAATTCCTACCGCAAAGTCAGTACTGGATTGAATAGGGCAGAACCCAAATGCAAATCGCTTAGAAGGAGAAAGCCATGAAGAGGGTTGAGTACTTGTGGGAGGTAGAGAGAGTGAAGGGCCCGGGCTTATATGCAGGCTAGTTTGCTTTGGTTGAGCTCTTCCACCTGCAAAGGATAGAAACAGAAGGAAGAAAACAATGGATATGGAAGCCATTGGAGGTAAAAGAAAATGGTAGTATTGTTTTCTGTATTAATTAAACTAATAGGTAAGAAAGATCAACATAGGCTTTTCAATTTTTTTTTTTTTTAAATGAGCCGTCAAATCCCACACTCGCTTTCTATGGCACATGAATTTTCTTCTTTAAGGATACAAATCTTTTATGATAAATGATAATTTGATTATCATAAATTAAAGTATTCAGTTATTTTAATTTAAAGAATTTGTTTGTATTTAAAATTATTCAAATTATTTATAAACCTTTATAACAGTAATATTTAAGTATTTACTCCACATCCTTTTAGAGTCTTTTTAGGTACATATGAATTAACTTTTTCATTTTTTAAACAAAAATTGGAGTCCATTTGTTCTAAAAAAAAAAAAAAAAAAAAAAAAAGCTAATTCTTGTGTACTGAGAAGAAGTAATTAAATGCCCAAGCATTACTCCTATAAATAAAGTCTTATACTCAAATCAAATATAAAGAAAATATATAACATGTACGTCATAAGCTGAATCACATAATTTTTATGTCTATCTTTCTTTTCTTTTATCTCCTTACTAATTATGAGATTCTATATGGTATCCAAGCCCAAAAACTCGTGCAAGGAACATGATCGCCTGTGCCTTTTTTTTCTTGGGCTTCTTGGGCTTTTTCCCAAACAACACGATGACCACCAAAGTTCAACCTTACAACGCGAGCCTCAAGGAGTGGAGCACCTGGGCTCCGAAGAAGGCCAATTAGGTCATCACCCCCACTACGGCTTCATTCCTTTGGTCATCATTATCGGCACGAACTCCAAGCCCATGACCCACCTCTCCCAGCGCCTCAACCCCACCTGATCTACTTATTTGTACGATGCCCATATCAGAATTCGGTCTCCTCTTTCATGGGCCGGTGCCTATTTGTTCAATCTATGTTCATATATGATTTGAGTTTGGGTTTTATGTTATATTTTAATAAGATTATTTATGTTCATGTAATGTTTTTTTAATACCCTGATCTCTAATTACGGTTAAGTGTACTTTTTGCCTAAGTATATTAGGGTTGGTTCTAAGAGCTTAGTGGTAGAAAATTAGACTTTTGAACTTTAGTGGATTTATGCAAAGATCGATTAAATGATGAGAGAATCGAACATTCGATGCTAACCTAACCTTAACGATCGATCGGTGAGACCATTGAACGATCAATGATTGTTATATGCAATTAAAATTGGACAACTTAGCCTTTTGTAGGTACATGGCAAACCTATAAATTAATAACAACGCCTCTTTCCACCAATTTTCGTCGCCCCTTAACTTAGAAACCGTAGAGAGATAGAGAGAAGGAGAGCAAAATTAAGTGTATCCTTGAAGTTTACTTTTAAGAGAGGTAACCTCTTGTCCTAATCTCTTTCTGTATTAAACTAACTAGCCTATAACCCGTGCTATGCGCAGGTTTTTTTCATTATAATTTATTCGAAAAGTCTTGAAAGATTATCAGTTACCAATTTCTTTCCACTCAATCAATCAACTAATTGGCTACAAAAAATGAAATATGTTCATAAGATTATTTTGAACCATATATATTTCTTTAGTCAACAACATAAACCTACATATCAAATAAATTTAGAAATTCCTAAAGTTTAATACTTATAATTTGGAATGTGCTAAATATTTGTTCCCATAAATGGTTATCTTATCAGCTACGATTTTAGCAGTAAAACTCTCTTTTTAGGAAACTCTAAACTAGTTGTTAATTATTATAAACACAAGTTAGAAATATTCTAAAAAATTAACTCTTATACAAAATGTTAATTTTTGTAATACTTGCTGAAACCGTAGACTCATATATCCGTCTATAAAATTATTGTAATTTTACAATTTCATAGTTGATGCAAGAGAGGAGGTTGATGACGAGGACCCTTATGCCTACTAGGATACTATGGATGAGACTGATAAAAGCATTGGTTTGTTTTATAGGCTAACTTATATTAGTGATGTGGTGCCTATAGAACCTTTTGTTAAACAATGCTAGAATTATGTATTTAAGGTTTGTAATAATAATGCTGATATTTATTTAATTTGAGGTTTATATAGCATATCTAATATCACTACAAAATACATGGCTATTAGTGTCATTTAGTTAACGACGCTTGTAGCCCCATAAACGACGTAAGCTAAACGACGTTAAACATGAATGGGGTCAAGAAATTGGATTTTCGTCAGTTGCAACTGAACCGACACAAACCTGTCTTTTAAGAGTGAAAAGCATAAAAACATTTACATCATTTACGAGTAAACAACATAAAAGTTTTATGACGTTTACTGTTCAAAAGACATAAAATCTATGACTCAATTTTTTTAAAAAAGATAGTAATAATAAAAACCTGATAGACACAATGCAATAACCTGATAAACATTCAATGTGATCACCAGCATAATTATTTGTACTCACATTCATAGTCATAATAAATGTAAATACATCATCACAGTCACAATGTTAAACATTATGTTACAATATGAAACAATGTAAAGCACAATTCCAAATGAAAGAAATTGTAGCATTGTTTCATTAGCAATAACAGAAATCAAAAAACAATTCCAACTTGAAACATTGTTTCATTAGCACATGCCTTCTCGATTCTCCTCTTCAATGTCACAAAATGAACAACTGCAAATATGAAATGAGAAGAAAACACATGAAAAAATTGAGCCCTCCTTGAACTGCTTGCATAAATGTGGTATCATGATCTCACTTTAGAAACTTCCTTTCACTCCCTTGTAACAACTGTCACTCCCATAAAAAATCCTGTAATTCTATGCAACTTCAAAGTACAATTTTATTATGGATTTTGGTTTATGTAAAATTTCAAAGAAGGTTGTAGTTTGGTGATTAAACATTCGATTGTCAAGTTAATTCCTTTAGTGATCAGAACTCTTGTTTTTGTAATTTTTTTTATGATGCTCACAAATCAAGTGGTTGAAATTAAAATATAATCATGCAATACTCAACTTAATAAAGATATTGAAGGAGAATGTATACTATTCATAAATTAATTCATTCTTTTTTAAAAAAAAAAAAAATTTAGAAAGTAATGCGACCAAATAGGGTTTGTTTTTGTATAGCATTTGGAAAACACATTCGATAAGTGCTACTCTGATGGTGTTTCTATTTGAATGATGAAAGTTTCCATATATCGTTTATGCTCTACTCTTAGGCTGTGTTACTGATATTAAACACATAATTCTTCTTTTGCTTGGTAAGACTTGAACCTAAGTCTTATCCCTATCCCATCCAATCTCTTACTATTAATTAAATCCATATGACTACCTACATTAGTGAATGATTGAAAATTGTTGAATAGGTTTTTGTTTAATTCTACGTTATGCTTCTAGTTGTTGGTCTCATAATTATTAATCATGCTCCACCGTTGGATCCCAACATGCTTTTATAATGCGTTTGTCATTTATATTTGCTTTGTTCTTGAAATTTTTTTAATTATGTTGCATTGCTTTATCATGTTCTTAGGTTTTGGTAGATGCAGCAGAACGCTTATCTCATATGCCTATGTTCAATAACCAGATAGATTTGGAATTTTTTGAGGGTTGGCCAGTAAATCTTGACCGTGTAGGAATGTTGAGGATATTGCAGAAATCTCCTTGTCTCAAGAATATGAAATTTTTTAAGGTAACTTTATTTGTACTCGAGTGTATCTGTCCCATCTTATTGTTGATTTATTAACATGGCTAAAACTCTTAATTTGCAATGATAATTTAGGGGATCAGCTTGTGGGAGAACGATGATTGGATACTAGAACCACAGCCTCCATGTTTCTTGTCCCATCTCAAGTGGATAGAAGTCGGTGGTTATCATGGACATAGGGATGAGCTTTCTGTTCTGAAGATTTTGCTCAAGAATGCTGTTGTTTTAGATGAAATAGTTATATCTTGCTCAATGAACTTAACAGGCCGGGAACTTAGATAAGCAAGAGGATCTCTACAAACAATTGATTGAGATCCGTAAAGGGTCACAAAATTGTAAAATCACTTTGAAATAAGCCTTTCTTGAGCTCTTATTTTAGAGAAAAGCCCTTAATAACTCTTCCTTGCATGTGAGAGAGAGAGAGTGAGAGGAAATAACATTAAAAAAAGAAAAAAGTATAGAGTGGATTTTGGCTCTTCACATGTGGGGAGGTTTCTGGCAAAACTTGAAATTGGGAGGGAAGTAGGGAGTTTGATAGAGCTTTTTTTTTTTTGTTTTTTTTTGTAATTAGTTGAAATTTGACTGAAAGTTGAGATTTAGGGACCTTCATTGTAAATGCTCTGGAAGTTTTCAGTCCCTAGCCAATTGGGCAATGCATTAATTATTGGTGTTTGCTTTAGGTATGTTAATCTTATGGTTGGTATGCTGGAAGTTCCACTACTTTTGGCCATTATATTTCTATCAAAACTTTGATTCCCCTTCTTAGTACAGAGAGCAAATGGGTAGAAGTTATCAGTTACGTGTGCCATTTAAAATACCCTTATTTTGATCTTATGGGTTGTAGACAATGTTATACCTAAGTTATCCTTATATATATACTTTTTTTTTTTTGGTTATTTTTCTTATTATTTGTACAAGCTCACCAAATATGTCAATCATTTGAATTTGCCCAATTTCTGGTGGATTGTGGATGACACCTTTTACCTTCCCTTTATTGTTCTGATAAGTACTTCATAAAAACATGGAATTATTCAAATCAGCCCAAAATTCAAGTGTTGTCATCATTTTTCTCAAGAATATTGTGTTTTGATTGATCTATACTTTTCATCAAATATGCTTTTTATCTTCACTTAAAGGATGCTATGAGGATTGATAGACAATTTATGCTGCATGTTTCCTGCACGTCTCATCTACGAGTTCTGAAACGTTCTTTTTGAACAATATCTCAGTGTATTCTTGGAATGTTTCTATAAAGAGCATGGGTTTTAAAAGCTTGATACAGTGTGGATATCCGTACTACGTTGGTTCGGATGGAGAGCTGTTGGTTTGACATCATATTTGGGAGACCAATGCTGTCGAATTAGAATGCGATTGGTTTGTGCAGTGCTAAAAATTTCACTCCCTTAATAGCTCTGCCCTTCTTTAATGGTGTTTGCCCTATTGGCCTGTGTTCAAGATTTTGAAGTGGCTTTAAGATTGTCTGCACCTTCTACCCCTCTTTTTTTGATTGCCAACAGAGAAATAAACTTTGCTATTGAGATATCATTCTACTTATTTGACCAACATATCCAAGAAGAGTTTTTTGTTGAATGAGATGAAAAAGAAATGATGGACTGTGTGAAGTAGTAGATGTTTTAGAGTAATCATTGGTTGAATAAATCTTAAAGCTGCCAATGTTTGGGAGAGCTAGATTGTCAAAATATTGCAAAGTGAACTTCATAGGGTTAAAGAATTCAGGGAAGAAAACAGGAGCCTCTGTGCTAAACTCTTTCTAACAATTGCACTTAACAGATACATGTATTTCATCTAATCTTTCGATGCCATGCTTTTTCTCAAACGTTTTTCAAGAATTAAAATTATTGTCTGTTTTTTTTTCCTTGTTTAATTTGGTTGTCCTTATCTTTGTTACATCTTCTTGGATTCAGTAGCCTTCCTAAGTTTAAATCCTTAATCGTCAAGCATGAGAGGAGTCTTCAGTTTAGAAGTGCTAGGTTGATATATTTTTTAAGAACCATTGTATAGCATTTCCATCTTTTATCAATATTTTTTGGATATACTTTTCCTGTTGAGATTTGGTGTGATGATGGCTGTGTTTCATACCGTCCATGTTGTAGAGTTTTTCCTAGAAAATATTTGGGGATGCATTGTGCCTAATGCAAAATCTTCTCACCAAGAAGGAAATTTGGCTAGGTGTTAATCACTATGAGATCCTACTGTAAATCTTCTCACCAATACAGTGGGGGCATGAATGAATACATTTATATAACACTCTTCACAGACTTGGAAATGCTTCATTCCTCCAAAATGACAATACTCATAAAATTCCAACTCAAACTACTGCTATTAACCAGAAATGAAATGATGTTGTATAGGAAAAAATAATAATAAAAAAAAGGATAAAAGAAAGAAACAAGATCTCAAGAACACCCAAGACAAATTACTGTTTTATTTGTCCTCATTAAAGGTGGAAGCATTGCTTTCAAGTAAATTTCTATTTATACATCTTTGATATGATAAAGAAACCAGCTGACAAAACATAAAAAATAAAAAAGTAAACAAACAAGAAAGAAACACCAGCTCAATCAAGATTGGCTAATCTTTCAAGCATCTTATCTACAGAAAGACTGCTTTTTTTTAGCTCAAATCTTGATTGCACTTTTTCATTACTGAAACGTTCAATCCATTGTGTTGACATTCTCAACATGTCTCGATGAACTACTACAGTGCAACCAAATGAAATCTTCTTTCAATTTATGTGTTCAAAGAGAACTCAAAAGAGTCTATCACTCCCATACTTAAATGTCATATTCAGTCAAATGCCAAGGTAAAATCCATTATCTATTATTAATATTAATAGCTAAATCACACAGTAAAAGTATTTAGAATTGCGACACGTGGCATGACCCATAATTTTTAATCACTAAAACCGGTTTTTAACTCATTATTTTTAAGACTGAACGTTCCTTTTTTTTAACTAAAACGTGTACTGGCTGAACCGTGAGTTCCTTATTGAAACGTGCGGGCCTCTGTTATGTTCTTCCCACGCTTCCCTTTCTTCTTTCCTTTCTGTCTCTTCTCTTTCTTCTTCTCCGCCATTCTCTCCTCTCAACGCCTTTAGGTTTCTCTTCCTCACCGTCTCTCTCTCTTTGTTTTAAATCTCCAAAACCCAGGTCTCAGGCGTTGTTAGGAGAAAACAAAGCACGGTTCTTCACATCAAATCAGTTCCTATTTTAACTCTAGATCTTATTTCCGTTTTCATTTTTCTGCAGATCCTTCGAAGTCATGGAATTAGATTGAAATAACTTGATGCGCCTCAATTGTTCGACCTCTCTCCCGGAGTAACCCATTGTCGATGAACCTTGCTTCTGCAATCCAGGTAAGCCGATTTTAACTCCATGTTTGGTTCCCAAAAAGCCAAAGGAACAGAAAAGAAAAAGAAAATTTTGGATCCCAAGTTTTGCCAAGCTCTCTCTCTGCTTTTTCTCTCTTCTTTTTCATTTCTTTTTGATGATTTCCGCTGACTTTGCAGATTGACGTAACGCAAAGCCACCTTCCTAAGGTGATCCTCCTACTTTCCCTCTTTTGAATCTTTCGTGCTTAGTGCCTTTTGACATGCACACCAGGTGTTTGTGAAAATGATTGTTATAAAGATAATTTCCTTCTACAATGAAAGATGATTTCCTTGATCGTTTTGTTGTACTGGGTTTGTCTCAATTTTTTATTTTTTTGGAATACCTATTTGCTTGAAATTAGGTTCTAATTATTTGGTTCCTCATGTGATTAATGATCAATAATGGCTTTTTTCTTTTGTTTGTTTTCTTATAAATTTTTTTTGAGAACAAAGTATGTTTTCCATGTTTTTCTTATTTTCTTTCACAATTTCGTATTATCTATTGTCTTTATCAATATGCTGCATAAGTTCTTTGACTGGGTATTTGATTAAATTACTTCTGATGTTTAGGCTTTTCATGTCAGTTGTTATTGCTCTTAGAATAATATGGACAATTGAATGTCCTATTCTTATTTAGTAACTGTTTAGAAAAACAAAAGAACTTGCTAAACTATATACTTCCTCTCTTATTTGAGTCAGTATGTGTTTTAAATCTTGAATGTTGTAATTTTTCTATGCTTATTGATCATTGATGAATTTTGTTTACCTTCTAGAAGTTTCATGTTTTCTATTGGAGGTGGATGTTTTCTATGTTTGCTAAATTGTCTAAAATGTATAAATCACTGATAACATAAAGATGTTCAATAGAATTGGTTGTGACATGTTACTGTTATAATTGAGAAAGAACTTTAATTGGAAAATGCAATGCCATGTTGGGGTTCATTGCATGTCTGCATTTCTATGTTTTTTCCTCATTTCTTTTCACTTTCCAGTTAGATATCCTTTACTATTGATATTGTTGAAGACTTAGAGCAAAAAAGCTTGCTATTTACTAAAAAGAAGTTGCATATGCATCTCTTCCAAGCATTTGTGATATCTTATTCATGAATGCAGCTTGGATTTGTTTCTCTCTGCTTGATTAATTTGGTGCTTTATTCCACATTAGTGTTGTTTTTTTCTATAGCCTAATGTTTACATCATTATGAAATTTCCTACAGGTATTTTTCAGCTTTAATTTCTCAATCATTATGATAATGTATGGATATTACAAGTAGTATTTATTGCTAAATGAAGGTACAAAAATAAGGACTCATATAATAGTATACAATTGTGTGTTTATGTTTAATTGATGCATTCTATGTGTTGTTGTTAAACTGGAATCTTGATGCTTTATTTCTAGGAATATTTACTGGAGATTGCTTTTTCTATGTTAGCTACATGTTACTGACTATACCTCCTTTGTTCCCTCAGGAATTCATCTAGGTCTATGGCAGAAGGCAAAACATAGATTCGACATGAAAGTTCCCAAAAGGGATGTGATTTGTGATTTATTCACTTAATATACCATGACTTTTCTTCTCAGTTACATGTTAAATTTAGTGCTATCAATTCCATTGAATGTGTTTTATTAGATCAATGTACCATAGAAGCATTAAGTTTGTTTGTTTGTTTTTGTTTTTTAATTGTATGTGAGTACTAATTTTGACTTTCTCAACAATATAAAAATGTTGGGCTTGTTTTGCCTTAAGAATTTGAAATCTATAAATTATTGGTAGTGATGGTGTTTTTATGAATTCTCTAATTCAAGAAAGTGATGCAGTGAAGTCTTTGTATTGAAAATGATGTACAGAGATTATACATAGGTTTTTCAAATTTTTGTGTATTCTAGAATTTAGAGATATGGGTTTCTTGATTTTGGTTTAAAACTTGATGAAGTTTAACTTTGGTAAATGTCCTGAATTGAAATATCTTGATGAAGTTTATCTTCTTTGTTGTATTTGTTGCATGGATTCTCAAATTTTGATTGGGTTGAGGCTTGGTGTGTTATTTTGGTTGCAGGAAAAGGCACCGCTTATAGTTTCGGATCCTCATATATGCAAATAAAGATCACCGAATTGTGGCTTATTATTATACTATATTCTAATTTGTATTCCTTGGTTTCATTTGTTTTGTTTTTGTTTTTGTTTTTTTTTTTGTTTTTTCGCTTATGTTGTTCAATATGGTATAATGTGCAAATTTTAAAACTATCATAGTATCGAAATTTGAAAACTAACCCATAATCTATATCCATATTGATTTCACCTGCATATTTAGGAGAAAAGATAAATTATAAACCTCATTTTTTATAATGCCTTTAAATAATAGTCTAAATTATATTTTTGAAATGTTTTAGTGTTTAATTTGCGTAAGTTAGTGTTGTTTTAGGTTCTCTCCCTCTGAGTAATCAAAACTTAGGGCTTTCAAGAAAATGAAAACACATTTGAAGGTAAAGAAATCTCAGATTTTTCATTTGCGATATTTGACAATTTAGATTTTATGTTTGTGATATTTGACCAATTGGGTGCTAAGAAGTTTGACCAAATTGTATTCATCTCAATTTGGTTGTGATATTTTTTTTTAAGGATATTTGAATGTGTTTATGCCCAACTAATTGTAGAGATCATTGAATATATAAGTTTTTTCTTGGAAAAAGTCCACATATCCCCCTCAAACTACCACCCAATTGACAATGTCCTCCCCAAACTTTCAATTGTGACAATGTCCCCCTCAAACTCCAAACAAGAGAGAGATTTTTTAAAAAATTTTTTTTTTTTTTATTTTATTAAGGGTAATTTCGTTCTTAGGGGGGACATTGTCAATTTT
>FXXK01002085.1:18744-39811 GCA_900184695.1 Betula pendula
CATACTTCGCCAGTTTGAACCAGTTAAGCAATTATTCCGGCCATTCAGAGGTATTTGCAGTCGTTTCTTGACTTTTTCTGCTTTCTTGCATGAATTTCTGAGTTTTCATTTTATTAGTTGACACAATGGCTACTAAACCTAAGCTCATTTCCTCCCTTTACTTTAATTCTCCTATGACACCTATTAAATTTAATAGGTAGAACTACATTTATTGGGCCCGATCAGTAGAAAATATTCTTAAGAGGAAAGGGATTATTTGATCACCTCTTATCTGACATGCCAACATCCTCTACATTCGCAAGTGATATGACTAGCTCAGATGGCTCCACTACTACTACCTCAGCTGTCTCAACAAGTCTTTGGGATTATGAGGATAATCTTATCATGTCTCTCAAGATATCCCGTATAGAACCCAGTATTGGAATCACTTTGATGCATCTTCGATCTGCGAAGGCTATTTGGGGGCGTTTGCAGCACATCTAACGCTTGAAGGCTTTGGGTTTGTGGGTTTGAGGGCTTGGGTTTGAGGCTTGTCGGGTTCAAGGTTTGAGGATTTTGGGTTTGAGGACTTGGGTTTCTTGTTCGTTTGGAGCTTCTTATGTTTACTACATGTATACTTAAGGGCGCCTTACACTTTTTAATAAAATCTTACTTATCAAAAAAAAACAAACAATGTAACTCGCTTGTATGACGCAGACAAGCAATATTTTGGTCTTGAGTAAGGCAATCAAAGTTTGGCATAGTATTATTCTCAGGTCATGGGTGTACTCGAGGAAAAGAACATGTATCAACCACTCATAACTGATATCACGCGTGTGGAGAAGAAACGTCAGGATATGGACGTCGTTCAATTTCTCAGTGGTTTGAAGTCCAAGTATGAGACGGACCGTGCACAAATCTTGTGTAGCTTCAATCTTCCCTCTCTCCATGAGGTTTATACTTCAGCATTCTACTCTTTTTGAGATGGACACCGGTCCAAGTGAACACTCTGCGCTTGTTGCCTCTTGTGGCGGTTTTGGTGGATCACGAGGAGGTCATAGTAGTTGAGGTAGTTGTAGCGCGTGGTAGATGCGATTCGGAAATCAAGAACCTAAGAAGTGCATGCACTGCAGCTGCAACAATCATTCAATGGCTTACCATTGGGACCTCCATGGCATACCCTTCGGGTCTGCCAATCAGGCCTTCTCCCAAGTGATTCCACTCTAGCATCAGGACCATTCACCCACTCCACTACAGTCCAAGAGACCTCCATAACCACTCTAGCCCAATCAGGAATTGCATCCCATTGTATTTTATCCTCTACTTCCAATCCATGGGTCATCACTGGTGCAACTAAGCATATGACAAGTGTGTCTGCTCATCTATCTGATTACCATACTGTTACATCACCTCAGAGTGTTAGTTTAGCCAATGGTTCCTTAGCCAAAGTTCAGAGCTCTAGAACCACTCATCTCATTCTCGATCTTGAGTTGTTATCTATTTAACACATTCCTGGCTTCCCTTTCAATTTGTTATCAATTAGTACAATCACCAAAGACCTCCAGTGTTGTGTTAGTTTTTACCCTTCTATCTGTATTTTTCAAGATCTCCAGACAAAGCGAATGATTGGTATGGAGCATGAAGTTGAAGGTCTCTATTATTGGGATTTTGCTCCCATCTCTCCTCCACGGACACTTTAGTCTTCATTATCTCCTTTCCAATGGGGCATTGTCGACTTCTGGTGACCGCTCTCAGTCCACTTTGAAGCGTCAGCGTTTGGGCGTCTTGGTCATATACTCTTTTTGATACTTGTGATCATGTCGTTCTAAACACTGTCTTGTGTCGTATTTCATCTGTTTTTGTGGTCGGGTTTCTACACCCATTTGTTTGGTTAGTACCACCTCCGAGTATTTGGGAATCCTTTTTAGTGTTTTTTTTTTTGCGCTACTTTGTTCTTGGTTAAACTACTAGCTCTTAGATGCCTTGGTATTTTTAACTGAAAATCATTTCGAGTTAATGTAAATTTTTCAGCTTTTTCGGAAAGAGATCAACTCAATTTGGCTAGAAAATCAAATGTTTGCCGGATTTGCAATGCAAAAGAAAATGTCTCTCATTCCTTTGCTTTCTATTCTATTGACAAAGCATTGTCCATCAGCACTCGTCCTCATCACACACAAAAATGGTGTGATAAGCGCAAAAATAGATACCTCCAATTTGGCTAAATCATTCTAAGTTGATTTGTCAATTTTTACCTTTTTCGCACAACAGATCAAAACTCATTTGCTCGAAGATCAAATGTTTTTTTTTGATAAGTAAGCAAACTTTTATTAAAAGCGCAGCCCTGGTACACAGGAAGTATACAAAAGACCACCTAAGACAATGCCAAAAAATATGTCTCTCATTCCTTTGCTTCTTATTTATTTGACAAAGCCATTGTATACCATAACACTTGTCCTCACACACCACAACATAATGGTGTTGCGGAGCGCAAAAATAGACACCTCCTTGATGTCGCTTAAGCCCTCTTGTTTTATATGCATCTACCCAAATGTTTTTGGAGTGATGCAGTACGAACTGCATACTACCTCATCAACAAGATGACTTTCATCGTTCTTGATGGAGTGTCTCCTCACTCCATCTTATTTCCTTCTTCTCCAGTCTTCTATTTGCCTCATAGAGTTTTGGATGTGTTTGTTATCTTCATAATCTTGGACCAAGTTTTGACAAACTTGGTCCTTGCTCCATAAAATGTGTCTTCTTGGCTATTCATGGGCTCAGAAGGGATATCAATGCTACTCTCCAATCTTGCAAGGCTGCTTTGCAAGTGTTGATGTTACCTTTGTTGAGTCTCAGTCATATTTCTCCGAAGTTAGTTCTCCCAAGGAATATCAGATCAAGTCTCTTGCATCTTCTTTCCCTTTTCAAACTCTGAGTTCCTACCGTTCCTCACTTATTCCTATACCTTTCCCTAAGTCATTGCCTTCGATGGCCCCAACTTTGTTACAAGTAAATACCAGACGTCCACGTCCGACAGCTCCAATGC
The DNA here is from genome assembly GCA_900184695.1 of Betula pendula. NCBI lineage: Eukaryota > Viridiplantae > Streptophyta > Magnoliopsida > Fagales > Betulaceae > Betula > Betula pendula. Next base: position 21,767 of record FXXK01002085.1, read on the forward strand.
CTCCTCCATCATCCTCACAATCTACCGATCCTCTATCATCCACTGACTCAGATTCACTTCCCATTGCTCTTAGGAAAGGTACACATTCCTATGTTACTAAGCACTCCATTAGTAACTTTGTTTCTTCTCAGTCATTGTCTCCTTCTCTTTATGGTTTTATTTCCACACTTTCAAGTGTTTCTATCCCTAAAACTATTGATGATGCACTCTCTAACCCGGGTTGGAGGTAGGCCATGGAATTGGAAATGACCGCTTTACATTAGAATGGGACTTGGGATCATGTTCCGTTGGCACCTGGGAAACATACCGTTGGTTGTAAATGGGTGTATACTGCTAAGTTCCATTCTTATGGTTCTGTTGATTGCCTCAAGGCCTGATTGGTTGCAAAGGGCTATACCCAAACTTATGTTATTGACTATGATAAGACTTTCTGTCCTGTTAACAAGATCTCTTCTGTTCGAGTCTTGATATCACTTGAGGCCAAACTTGACTGGCCTCTATATCAGTTGGAAGTTAAGAAAGCATTCCTCCATGGTAACCTACTTAAGGAGGTATATATGGAGCAACCACCTGAGTTTGTTGCTAAGGGGGAGTATCAAGGACGTGTCTCCAAGTTGAAGAAAGCATTATGTGGTCTCAAGCAGTCACCGAGAGCGAAATTTGGGAAGTTTTCTAAGGTTGTCATGGATTTTGGTCTCCAAAGTCAATATCTAGGCTTGTGAATCTTGAATATCTCATTCTATCTTCTAATCACTTGAGTGGCACAATTCCACAGTCAATATCTAGGCTTGTGAATCTTGAATATCTCATTCTATCTTCTAATCACTTGAGTGGCACAATTCCACAATCAATATCTAGGCTTGTGAATCTTGAATCTCTTGATCTATCTTCTAATCACTTGAGTGGCACTTTGGAATTTGACTTGTTTCTGAAACTCAAAAACTACTCAAGCCTCTGTCTATCTAATAACAATATTTCATTGCTTACAAAGCCAATTACAAGCGCAACTCTCCCAAAATTTGTAGTTTTAATGCTAGGTTCCTGTGACTAGAGTGAATTTCCAAATTTTCTAAGGAACCAAGATGAGTTGAGGATGTTGGATCTTTCTCAAAACAAAATTCATGGCCAAATTCCAAACTGGATGTGCAATCTTATTTCAATTGATATTCTTGATTTGTCAAGCAATCACTTGAGTGGCTTGCTTCCGCAATGTTTAGGACACTTGAGTCATTCTCTTTCAGTTCTAAATCTACACGACAATAGCTTCCATGGAACTATTCTTGAAATATTCGCAAAAGGAAACAAATTGAGCATGATTGATTTTAGCCAAAATCAATTACAGGGACGTCTACCAAGATCATTGGCCAATTGTACCATACTTGAAGCTCTTAATCTAGAAAACAATCAGATGAATGATACTTTTCCTTCTTGGCTGGGCATTCTTCCAGAGTTAAGGGCTCTTATTTTGCGATCTAATGGAATCTATGGTGCAATGGGAAATCCTAATAGCAGTTTTGATTTCCCAAACATATGCATCATTGACCTCTCACATAATGACATTACTGGTAAGTTGCCCCCTCAATACTTCCAAAATTGGAAAGCCATGCGAATCGTTGATGTAAAGGGTTTAATGTACATGCACGCAAATAGCTATATGCCCTACACCTACTCAATGACATTTATCAACAAAGGCACGAAGATAGTATATGAAAGAACCCTAGATTTCTTCATTGCTATTGATCTTTCGAGCAACAAATTCGAAGGAGAAATTCCAGAAGTCGTGGGGCATCTAAAAGGACTTAAATTGCTCAACCTTTCTAAAAACTTTCTTGCCGGTCCTATATCATCTTGCTTGGAGAACTTAATGGAGCTAGAATCATTGGACCTCTCTCGAAACAAGCTGGCTGGTGTGATCCCTTTGCAACTCACGCAACTAGCTTTCCTTGAATCCTTTAGCGTCTCCTACAATCATCTCACAGGACCTATTCCGCAAGGGAATCAGTTTAACACTTTTCCAAACAATTCGTTCGATAATAATCCTGAATTATGTGGAAGCCCTTTGTCAAAGAAATGTGAAAATTCTAAGGATGCACCTTTAACCTTTGAGGGGAATCAAAATTTAGAGTCATTGATTGAATTCAGCTGGAAAGTAGTTGCGATGGGATATGGATGTGGATTCATGGTTGGGCTTGTTGTTGGGCAAATTATGACAAAAAAGAAGCATGATTGGTTTATGAAGACTTTTGCAGTTGGACAACCAACACCAAGGAAGGTGAATCAAAGAGGATATAGAAAGAGTAGAGCTGGGGGCGGTCCGTACGTTTGGGACGCCCAGCGTACCGTTTCCCTCAGAAAAAAAAAATAAAAATCAAAAAAAATGCTTTTTCTATTAAGAAACAGGTTAAAGTTATCCAATCATCATTTTGTTTTTTTCTAGGTCATGAAATGGGGATGAATAAGCCTGGAGCTGTTTTTTGTTAAAAAAATATTTTTTTCTTATTTTTTATTGAGATAAAAATAAGAAAAAATATTTTGTGTTTTAAACAAGAAACAGCTCCAGCTTATTTCATTCCCCATTTCATGCCCTAGAAAAAAACAAATGGAATTGGATAATTAAGCCTGTTTTTTTTAATGAAAAAGCATTTTTTTTTATTTTTTATTTTTTTTTTTCTGACTAAAACGCGCTAGGCGTCCTCTGTGACGGACGCCTAGCCCGACTCATAATAGAATTAGTATTATAGATAGGAAAGAATACTATATTTCCTACTAAATCTACGTATGTGTTGTTAGCAGTATTGTGTTCCTTTTTCCTTTTTTTTTTTTTTGGGGGGGGGATGTATGATTCTACTGGAAGAAATCGGTTGTCTCAACCAACCAATGCCAATGAAATAAGTTTATGTAATATTTGTTTCTCCTTTTTTTTGGCAACCCTTACTTTGGTCAGAGATGGTTTTAATATAAAAATTTTAGTCCAAAAATTGCTATTTTATTTTTCCAAACCAATTAAGTGTTAGGTTTTTAGTGTTGGCATTTTGAATGTATTGTTGGATGTATTTATGGCTCGCCCAACTTGAAAGTATATTGTTTATAGGTTTATATATTTATGATTTTTTTATTGCATGCCATTAATCAATAGGTATTTTTATAATTAAAAGTAATTTTTTGTTATGTTTTAGTTGTTTTATAATAATATTTTATGTTGTAAATGAAAATTGTTATTTATAGGTTAATAAATCATATGAAACTATACAAGAAATATTTGATGATAATGCCAATCAATTTTTAAAATAAATAAATAAGGATTGTAAGTATGTATGTTCTTGGTGAACTCAAGTTCCTTGCTAGAATTGAAAGAAAAAAAAAATGGTTCCTTTCTTGTAGTATCAGTTCCCAATTTTTCAGCAACCCACCTCCTATGATCCCTACAAATCTGTCACTAAGATCAATGCAGTAGTACCTAGGTAAAATAAGCTATAGAAACTCCAAAAAAGATCTACGAAAATTTAGCAGTACGATGGATAAATTAAAATGACAACTTTAATAGAATTTACATAATCAAAAGAACCTATTCAAACCACTGTTCAAAAGGCTTTGTTGACCAGATCACACTAGTAAAAGAGCCCATCAACTACACTAGAGAACGGCTCTGGGCCTGGGAAGATAAGGCATTATTATTCTAAGCTTAAAGGAACAGTGGTAGGAAACTCAATTCCATTCTAATGAAAAACATCAAGGGATGAATTCATCCTTGATGTTTTTCATTAGAAGGGAAATTGAGTTTCCTTACCACTGTTCCTTTAAGCTTAGAATAATAATGCCTTATCTTCCCAGGCCCAGAGCCGTTCTCTAGTGTAGTTGATGGGCTCCTTTACTAGTGTAATCTGGTCAACAAAGCCTTTTGAACAGGGGTTTGAATAGGCTTCTTTGATTATGTAAATTCTATTAAAGTTGTCATTTTAAATTTATCCATCTACTGCTAAATGTTCGTAGATCTTTTTGGAGTTTCTATAGCTTATTTTACCCAGTACTACTGCATTGATCTTAGTGACAGATTTGTAGGGATCATAGGAGGTGGGTTGCTGAAAAATTGGAACTGATACTACAAGAAAGGAACCATTTTTTTTTTTCTTTCAATTCTAGCAAGGAACTTGAGTTCACCAAGGAACATACATACTTAGAATCCTTTTTATTTTTTAAAAAAAAAAAATTGGTTGGCATTATCATCAAATTATTTCTTATAATAGTTTCATATGATTTTATTAACCCGGCCAAAGGAAGGTGAATCAAAAGGATATAAGAATGATATTTAATAAGGCAAGATATGTATTCTTACTAAAATCTACGTATGTGTTTGTTAGCGTATTGTGTTTCTTTTCCTTTTTTTTTTTTTTTGGGGGGGGGATACGTATGATTGTACTGGAAGCAAATCGGTTGTCTCCACAACCAAGCAATGCCAATGAACAAAAAGGAAAGAGTGAGAGCAATTTTCAGATGGAAGGGGCATGTGATTGTTTTGTTAATAAATCTCCAAACTCAAATGTCACTCACTTCAAATAAAAATGAAAGGATGTAATGATAGAATTAATGGCCCCAGTAAATTTAACAGGATTTCAAGGAAAAAATAAAGAACCTGTTCAATTGCCTCATCACTCTACCCCCCACCAATTCATTCTAACTTCAAATAAAATATATTTTTGTTATAAAAGAGAAAAATCAAAAAGCCTAGACTCTTTTACCAATGTTCAAGGACTAAAGCACTTCTATTTTTGAAGTAAAAGAACCTCAGACCTTATTTATAACTGTCTAATTTTGCAACAATAGCTTTTTGAATTTAAAGATATGTTTGAGATCAGAATGAAACCACCAATACAGATAGACTTTTAAGAGAAATATGTCATAATTACAGGGCAGCCCTGAACTTACCCTGTTAATAATATAAAGACGGGTCTAATCCATTCCTTTGGTAAAATGAAAAGAAAAAAACACATCATTTACTTCGTATTCAGTGTTCTGCTTGTATATCTAACCTGTCCCATTCGTTGATGTAAATGAATAAAAGATGAAATGATTAAATTAATGGTGGGCCAAAAAGCTACATTACACCTTGAGTATTAAACACCTGAAATGCCATATCTATGAAAAATAGAACCTTTCTTATTCCCAACTCTTTCAAAAATGAATTAAAAAATTCTCTCCCAAAGCTAAATGGTCACCAAGAATTTTTGTGAATGTGATCTAAGAAATCAAATTTGGCCTCCAAGAGAAGCATAATACCTGGGATGTTGAGGGTTCTTGTTTAGAAATTTCAGCCAGAAATATGTAACCGACATGAAAACAATTAGATTGAAACTTTTTTTTTTTGATAAGTAATTAGATTGAAATAAAGTTACAACAATATTTTTTCTTTTTATAAGTAAGCAAATTCTCATTAAAAGCGCAAAGTGCAACCCTGGTACACAAAAAATATACAAGAAAGACGCCTAAGTAGAAGTAGAGAAAAGAACAAGAAAGTCATTAAAATATATATAGGAAGTAGAATACTCTTCTAATATATATTGATGTAACCCTCTTTTATTTTTTTATTTTGAGATAAAGAATAATTCAATGTATTGCTACGCAAAAAAGAAAAATGTAGAGGAAGTAAAATCAAATTGAAAACAAGAGATGGAAAATACTGAACCTTTTATTTTACAGCCAAAGGGACAAAATTTTAACATAAAATAGGAAAAGAAACCTCCCACATTAATCTACCACACGTAAATAAGTGAAATAGAAGGCCAAGAAACATCTTCTCTTCCATTCTTTTAAGAACTTTTTTTAATAAGGATATTTCTCAACCTAGATATCAGGCACTTCCAATAAAACAGAAAAATTATACTTCAATTTCTACTTTCTAACTCAGTCTAACATGTAATATAACTCAAGAGTTAGTTTGCCACACACCTTTTTTTTTTTGCAAAAGATACAAAATCAAATAAATTACTTGTCATGGTTAAAGGTGCTTAGCAGATGCCGAGTGGATTGGTTTGATAAACTAGTCAAATATTAGGAAAATTTAGACCATATGTAACAATTCTCTCCATTGTGTCCAATTGATTGGCAGTAGAAAAACCCAATCCAATGTCCAAATGCATCCCTTGCCCACTAACCTGGAGACCAGCAATCCATGTTTACCCACACCCCCACACCATCGTCTTCTTCTCCTCAAAAGAAGAAAATAATATAAATAAATAAATATAAATGCATACACAAAGGCTTCTGCCTAGAGCCAAACCTTTCAATAGCATCCTTAACAGGAACTTGAATAACATCCTCAATGACAGATTGGTGCATCGCATTATATAAAAACGAGCAGCTGTCCTTTCTTTGCTGAGAGAATATACAGCATGGCTTTCCAGAACCAGGAGATCAAACTGATTAATACCTGTTCCATGTACAAGAATCATATTCAATTATCAGCAAGTCTCTGAAAATATTAAAAAGCAATGGAAAGGGTAATTGATACTACACTAAACTCTAACAAGTGCTAATTATGAGGTAATGCCTAAAGTTCATGGATTATGCTGCCAAATGATAAAGCAATCAAATATGTTATGTTCCTAACTTAAAATATAATTTAACTTGGTCAAATATAGCTGCAAGTAAGATAACCAAGATTACTTTATATTACACTCTTGCTGGATGAACATATTGCTTAAATAAACTACAACATCCACAACAACACTAACAATTGGTTACCCTTCCACTCTTCTATCAGCAGATAGTTGCAAAAGGATTAATACATAAGTCAAACCAATTAATATCAATTTCCTTATTCAATAGGCTGCTCCAAAGGAAATTTATGTGATTTAGATGCTTTTCCAAAAAATGTTTTGCAGAAAAAATATTTCCATAAAATATCTCAGGAGAATCAAAGCCTACAGTACAACAGCATTACAAAAGGGAAATTCCAGTGAAAACCCAATAAGATTTGAGTAAGGCCAAGAAGATTGTTGCCACTTCCACAGTAAGATCAACTTTGGAGAATGAGAACAGATCTCAAAAGCACAAAAAATGAATTTACATCCCCATTGAACAGCAACATTTGAAATTCAAATGCATAGCATATTACCAATGCTATAAGTAGATTCATTTTAATTAAAGTGAAGTAAGGTGTATCATGCCAGGCATACATAGTATCAAGCAAAAAATGAAATCAGGAAAATAGCATCAAAGGCAAATATGATTTACTGTGAGTATCCAGGTTATCAATTCAGCATGTTTCTCCCAATAACATTTTTAAACAAAATTCCACAATCGTTTTATAAGTATACTTGAAAAACCAGATGATATATTGGGTGGCAAAGTAAACGAAACTCAGAATATAGTAGCAACAGCTCACAAATTAAAATCGTTAAAAAGGAAAAAAGAAAAAACGTTCCATTGCAGTTTCAAATTTAACAATTTGTTCATCTACCTATGTAATATATGAGGAACATAGCATACCTGTTGCCTCCTCAACAGCTAAATATGCAAGCCGTAGCAAACCAGATTCATCGACACTCGATTCACCTTTCGAAGGTTTTCTAATGAATCTTTTCTTTTTGTCCACCTGTTTTGCCTCTGCCATACCTTCTAAAGTGAGGTTGGAGATATCCAAGTCCTTTTCAATCATTGACCAAACTCCCTGGGTGATGGAACTAAATAGCAAAAAGCAGTTTTCCTTATTGTAGTCAAACAAGAGAACTGCAACTTTGGATATTGGCCATCCCTCTATATTTGGGACATCTTTGGATGCATCTAAACTTGTAGATATATCACAGGCTTCCATAATTCTTTTCTCTGTCACTGAAAACTGTTTCTCCAAGTCATCCAATTCAGTATCATTGGATCTTTACATGAGCTTCATATGCGCCAACAAAGTCGGTTTCAGAATCACAGCCAATTTGCAAAGGGCCTCAAAACCCAAAACTTCTAGATGTAGCTTTCGTTTCCTGAGGTAGTAGTTGTACAGTAATACAACGGCATGCACCTAATTGCAATCAATTTTAAAGGCAAAACAAGCAGTTAAGAGTGGAGGATTAGGATCACATATGCATGTATAAATCCATTCATGTATGCATTGATGGGGTTAAACTATCTACATTAATAACCATGAATTTAACCACGTTCCCAACCACAGAAGATGTATAAGCATTATCTACTCCAACATCAAACATTCAAGAACATGCGAAGGAGAAAGCCACAAAATTTTAACATTGATGAAGCACCTGTTTCGCGACTGATTGCTGATGAGAAAGTGATGGGGTATCCCGCAAAGAAGATTTAGCCGGAAGCATTGGGTCAACCAAGTAGTCAAGAAAAGCCTGAATAGCATCCTCAGTTGGACACACCTCTGATTCACCCATGGCCTCTACAAAGTCAATGGATTAATAAAAATGAATTAACTTTATCAAACAAGCGCTGAATAGAAAAAAATCAAAAATCAAAAATTAACCTCAAATATAAAATTAGAAAGCAATCAAAAATGGAAAAACCCTGGAGGGCGAGAAAAGCTCAGAATGCAGGAGATTAGGGTTTTAGGGTTTAAAGAAGAAAAACAAAGAAGCGAAGCAGTGAAGCTCTCAGAGCGGAAAGTTGAAGCTATAAGTATAAAGAATTTAGGAAGATCAAATTCAGAAATCTCAGTTTGATGCGATGGAAAATGTGTGTAAGAAGTGAGTCCCGTTTATAGTATCGAATTATTTAGAGTAAGCGCATTCCAGGAAGACATGCCATTTTCATGATTCTGCGCTTGTCAGGTCTGATAAGCGCGCCAAGCAAAGCCAGACACCTTTTTGGGTCCGATGGTTTTTAAACTTTTAACACGTGTCACCGTCTAATTGTACTAACACCCTCCCCTCCAATTACATAATAATAACCTGCCAAAAATTTAAAAATAAAAATAAAAACTTACCTAACCCATTCATTTTATTACTTTGCAATTAAATCTTTAAAATTCAAAATTCTAAATTTAACTTAGCCATTTTAAAAAATTTGCAAAATAACTTTTCGTTAGGATTTATATTATTAATAGAATAGCTAAAACCTAAATTACTCATGTTTCAAAAATAAGTAAATAAATAAAATTGTTGTCGGGCTACGACTATAATATTGACTGTAATAAAGGTCATAGAATGTGTGTGTGTTGTTTTTTTTTTTTTTTTTGGCTAAATAAAATGTGTATATTTAGGAAAGTGTAAGATATGAGTAAACTGGAATGTTATAAATGTTTATGCTATTTTTAGCAGAAATATTATATGGCGATTTATGATTAGACAATTTATGGAATGTTTAATGTTTTATGAGAATTTAGAGTTATGGTACACTTGATGAAACGAGAAAAAGTTTTAAATTTTTCTAGAAGGGCTTGTAAAACGTTTATTGTGATGTATTTCCACGTTGTTAAGAATTAGCATAATCAATGATTAAGTAGGCAAGTTAATGGTCTCTCATTCTTTCTTTCATTTGAATAAAAAACGGAAATGACCCTCTTATATAAATTAAAAAAAAAAAAGAGTAGGCAAGTTAATAACACTAAATATAATTATATGAGGTATAATTATTTAGAAGCATTTAGGAGAAACACCACATCGCCCACGAGTGTATAAATAAAGCTTATCCCAATGCTCATTCTCACCTTTGGTTAAGTATTTTGTATTATTTCATGTTCCACTGGACTCATTGTGGTGATTGTGCTATTTTCCTAATCTCTCTCTTGGATGAACTCAACCCATTGTCTTGGCCTTGTGACTTCGGGCAAGTCTGTATACGCTATTGCTACTTACAAGTCCTATATCCCTCTTTGAACACTGTTATTCCCTTTGTATTTGTCAAAAAACTTTATTGAGCCATTAGCAATTGCTCTCATTATAGCCTACACAAAATAACATAATTGTTAATAGTACCAAAAGGATTCTGGAGTTTCAACAGATCCATGGTCTCTTGTCTCTCAGGCAACTTAAGCTACTTAATTTCAAAAATTCAGGTAAGTACCCTTATATAATTAGTCATTTTGATGGTTAAGATCTCAATTTTCATTGATAGAGTCTGACTTGAATTTTTGCATTCCAATTGAAACCTTGTTAGCCTGTCTTCAATAGATAGCAAAAATGTTGTAAAAATATAATTATCCGCTGTAACATCAATCTAGATTATTATTTAAAGTGGTAGGCTTAGCCAAACCAGACATGCCATGGTAAGACTTAGCCCCCTTAGATTAGGGAAGTTTAGGGGCTGGTTTGGCGATGCTTCTAAAAAGAGGGGTGGTCCGACAATTCGCATAAGATAGAGGAGTGCTGCGACCACTAGGGCAATGTGACCCCTAAACTGTTCCACATCAAAGGTCGCTAGGAGACGACCAATGATGCCGTGTCATGCCACCAAAGCACCGTCGCGTAGTTTGGGCACGGCGTTGCAGTAAATTTTTCGTTTCTTTTGTTTTTTATTAGGGACACATAGGTTGTCATATAATAGTTTAGTGTAATTTATGGACAAAGAAATGACAGAGGTCTTAAATGTAGAATGAGGTCAAACTAGGTCTCAAATCTATAATTGAAAATGAGTCTTATAATTAAAATACTAAAATAAGGAGTGTCTTGAGTGAGTTCTCCTATTTTTAGGAAGGTCAAACTTTCTTTAGTCGTAATAATTCTCAATGATTAATTACGTGTGAGAAAGTTGAAGGATGATTGCAATGTTGGCCAGCTTGAGGGCACTCACATGCATAAAGGGAGATGCTACATATTCAATATCTTGCCCATTTTTAGTATAAGAATATTCAATCTATCATTGAATATGGGACCACATACGTGGTCTTTAAATGTTAATAGTGAAGATTTTACAGTCTATTTATATGGAGATGTGACAAAAAATAAAAAAAATAAACAATCATAATCTTTTATAATTGGATAAAACCCCCAACAAATTGATTGCATGAATTCTTACCCTTAAACGTACTGAGATCAAGCACCCGTATTTTGGTGCACTATGCCATCTAATATTGTTTTAAGTGCAAAAACTATAATTCCTCTCTCTTCTCTTTTCTTAAAAAAAATCACAAAGTATTTCCTTTCAACCGCTGCTACGTATCTTGCTTGCATCTCCTATCTCCAAACACCTCGAGCCCATTCGCGCTAGAGGCTCTTCCCTCATCTTCAACAAACAATCGACTATGACTTCCCTACTTGTCCTCATCGTTGTACCTACGTGCCTCGCAGACATATTCTTGTGTCTGCCACTACTGCCTACCCCTGCTCCGTACTGGATACCTAAACTATGAACACTTGATTTAGGACAGACGAGCTCTACCGGTTTTGTCGAAAGTCTACGATGGAGGGACGAATCATCACTTCGCACATAGTACACCTGGGCATGGCTGCAATGCGATCGGACGTTCCTCTAGGCCATGTAAAGCAATGAGAACGTTGACGCCTAAGTCTGGCGATGTTGAAGAGAATTGAAAAAAATGCATAAATACATTAAAAAAATGAAATCAATATTTCATCAAATGATTTAGAAAAAAATAAAGAAGTTGATGTGAGGGTGCTTTTATAATACGAGGTAACAAACAAAAGTCTGGTTACTTATAGTTGGATTAAATATACGGATATGTTGGTGCTATGTATGGTACTTATGTCTCAATACTCAATAGCGACATTATTTTACTTGAGTTGAATGTAATTGACTCGGTTGTAGATCTCCTTATTATAGGGTTTGTTTTGGCTGAAAATACTTATTAAAAAATTCAGATAAAGCATTCGATAAAAAAAGAGATAAAGAAGTATTTAATTGGACTATGAACGGTCAAAAATCAATTTAACATAGCTAATCAAATGGTACCCGCCGTACCGGCCCAATTTCCAACCCCCAAAAAAAAAGAAAAAAAAAGGAGAAAACAAATGAGGAACAAAATCCAAATTAAATTAAAAGATAGGTTTATTCTGGCAGCATGACCTTCTGTCCTCGACTCCTCCAAAAACCCAAATGTCCCTTATTCTCTCGCCTGTCGTTTTGGGCACGTTCCAGTTGCCATGTGTTTTGGGCGAACAGCTTAATGGAGGCGCATGTCCAGACCCAAAACAAGATTCTCTTCAAACCTCCAATCCAAAACTGAAATTCGCGCTTCAGAGCATCGGCCTCAGTGGAAACAGAACGCTGACAAAAAATACCTATTTTGCTCTCTCTTACTTACATTATTTTACCCTATTCCAATAGAATCTCATTCCTTTCACTGCTATTGCATTTTTGATAAACTACAGGTTTCTGATCTTCCAATAACGGTTCTACTCGGTTTTTTGTGAGGAAAAGAGAGTGAGAAGGACTGTAGAAGTTCAAGAAGAGGACTCGAGCGAACTCTGCGCACAGGAGACTATTACTTCATTTTTAATTCAAAACGTTTTAGATTGTTTGATATTTGATTCAGTATTTATGTGAAATGAGTTTGCTTTCTTTTTTTTTTTCCAATGACAAAATCAACGAGCGTACTTGTCATCTGAATGTTTGTCTCTATGCCTTTTATAGCAACTATCATTTTCTTTTTTCATGTTTAATTGCTTTCCCTATGTGACTGCATGTTGGGCTGTTGACTGTAAGATGTATTTTACTTTGTTATTGTCATTTTTAGACTTATAGGATTACACATATTTAATATTGCAAAGTGTTATTTCAAATTTCTAGGCAGTACCCAGATTTTATTTTGGAATAAATTTTATGATTTGACTGTTGCTTTTAGAGAGCTTGAGCCCTATATCACTGTTCATATTTATAATTCCAAATCAGATTCTATGCTCATTGGTTCCTTTCCTGGATATGCTATGTAAGATCTTCAATCATCTTTAATATAAGGGGGAATAATATGTGTATTTCTGACTTCTGTTTTATTTTTAATTTAATCATTCTAAAGCTGCCATAATATGATATGGCTATCAATGATGTAATCTTTCAATTGTTTATGAATGGAGTGATGTAACACCCCCTTCGAAGACGATATTACGCATCGTTGAATCAGAAACGCAAGGATACAAGAATTCCATAAACAGAAAATCAAAGCAAACTAAACATCTCATTATAATTAAAAATTAAACCATCATATCACTGTTACTACAAAGCGTGTATAAAATAACTAATGTGCTACAAGCACTTATTCAATCCTCTTTTAGGTGAAGGCTTCCGACTCTAGTTTCCCTTGCCTGTAGAACCGTATGCAACATCATTTGGGTGATTTTAAAACATCATAATAAAAGGTGAGTCAAATTCTCAGGAAATACATATATCATACAGTAAATGAAGTTGAAATAAGTTTTCATTCTAAAAACATCATAAGGTACAAGTAAAACATTCACACATATCATAAACAATCTTTTCCTTTGATCTCTTAAATGGCTGACACATAATTATGCCTCTGTATAAGGGTTGGTGGCAACAAGAATCCTGGCCTTGCTCTATCTAAATACAACACCCTGAAAAACGAGTCAAAGACATCCACTGTAATGACTTAAGGAAAAACGCTAACCACATTTGCACTATCTCCCCAAAATGACTAGTCAATTTGGAGCTTTCCTAAAATTTCTTATAAAGCCCAGTTTCAACTAGTAATTAGGTAATGTAGGACTTACCACTCATGACTATCTTTATAAACTGCCCACTCTATTTGGGTAACTCCTCGTCTTCCCAATATGGGATCAGAGCGTTACAAGCTTTCTCTCTTAAATTCCTGACGTCTTCGTCAGGACCATGTTATGTAGTACTCCAGTACCACATGGCTTGATGTTACTAGGTGGCTCTGATACCATTTGTAATAACCTAGGAAAAAACACTATCACCCTGAAAGGACTCGTCAATTTAAAATTTTTCTAGAATTCTTTATAAAGCTTAGTTTCACCTAGTAACTAGACAATGTGGGACTTAGCACTCATAACTATATTTATAAACCACTCACTCTATGTGAGATATTACTCATATTTTCAATATGGGACCGGGGTGTTACATCCACTCCCCAATGATGAGCCGCTCTAGCAAAACTTTTGTTCCACTGAGTGGAGCCACCGAAAGCTCCAAGTGAGCCGATATGGAGGCATCCTTCTTGCAAGCAATACCATATAAATCTGGAAAATTTTTCTTTAGGACCATATCTTCACACCATAGATCATGCTAGAATTTAACTTTGGAGCCATCTCCTACTTCAAATCTGGTATGACTTGAAAACCTGTCCCAACCCCTCCTAATATTTTTCAACAACCCCACCCCAAACACTCTAAGAGGCTCATTAGAATACTACCCACCTCACAAACTGCCAAATTTAGAGTTCACCACAACTCTTCACAAAGCCTTTCTTTCATGCACATAGCGCTATAACTATTTTCTCAAGAGAGCACGATTGAACATCAACAAGTTCCGAACCCCCAACCCTCCCTCAGATATTGGAGAACACACCTTGGATTAGCTTACCAGGTGATATTTGAGTTCTTTGCCTAGCCTACCCCATAAGAAACCTTGAAGCCTCTCAATGCAGTTTGCAATACCCACAGGGAGAGGGAAGAGGGACATGAAATATGTAAGCAAATTGGATAGTGTACCAACCCACAGGGAGAGGGAAGAGGGACATTGATAAGAGTAACCCTACCACCCTTGACAAATACATCATTTTTCAACTTGCCAGCCGACGTTTTATCTTTTTAATAACACTGTCCCGAATAGGCTTGGCCTTACAGGAGGCCCCCAATAGAAGACCAAGATATTTCAAAGGCAGAGAAGGCACCCCACATCCCAGAATACCATCCAACCCATGCACATTATCAACATTACTCGCAAGAACCAATTCTGACGTAGCCAAATTGATTTTCAAGCCGAAAACAGCTTTAAAACATAAGAGCAAGCACTGCAAATGACGTAGATGATCTGGGTCTGCCCTACAGAAAATCAAAGTATCATCAACAAACAAAAGGTTGGGAGATATCAATCCCACCAACATTCCTTGGCCCCACAGAGAAGCCAGCGAACAAACCCCACTCACTGCAGCAGAAATCATCTTACCCAAAGCCTCCATCACAGTGACAAACAATAGAGGAGACAGAGGGTCCCATTGTCTCAAGCCACGACAGCTACTAAAAAACTGGTGGAGTCTCGTCCACCAAAATCGAGAAGCACACCGAGGAAATATAATGAGCTATCCATAAGCACCAATATCCTCCAAAACTGCACCTTCTTAGCATGTCCATCAGAAAATCCCAATTAACATGATCATAAACTTTTTTCTATTTTGCAGAGAACACCTAGCTTTCCAGATCTTATTTTGCTATCAAGGCATTCACTAGCAATAAGAACATGATCTAGAATCTGCCTACCTTAGATGAAAGCATTATGTGACTGAGAAATAATCTTCTCCAACACAACACCCTTTTTAGCCTGCTCGCTAGAATCATAGCAATAATTTTGTAAATTCCACCCACTAGACTAATCGGGTGAAAATTCTTGAGATCAACAGCCCCTAGAATCTTCGAAATGAGGTTGATAAATGTAGCATTAACGCTCCTTTTAAACTTCCTCTAGCATGGAAGTCACGAAAGACTTTCAAAATATTTTATTTATCAAAAAAAAAAAGAAAGTCACGAAAGACCTTCATGATGTAGTATTGGGAATGAGCGTTAATGCTATGTTTATTGTGACTTGGGAATGAGTTTCATTATGTTGTTGGGTTGTCTTAAAAGAATACATCATGAAGGTCTTTCGTGACTTCCATGCTAGAGGTAAAACCATGCAAGAGGTAAAACCATGCAAGAGGTCAAACTTACCATAGCGCCAAAACTATTTACCTAAGATAGCATGATTGAACCTCGACAAGTTCCTAATCCCCAACCCTCCCTCAGAGATCGCTGTGCAAACCTTGGACCATCTCCTTAGGTGATATTGAACTCTTTACCTAGTTCCCCATAAGAAATCACATTAGGGCTTCTCAATATGGTTTGCAACACTTGTAGGGAGAGGAAATAGGGACATGAAGTATGTAGGTAAGTTGGATAAGGTGTTCTTGATAAGGGTAATCCTGCCACTCTTAGACAAATACAATCTTTTCCAACTAGCCAACCGATGTTCTATCTTTTCAATCACACTGTCCCAAATATACTTGGCCTTAAAGGATGCTCCCAATGGAAGACCAAGATACTTCAAGGGTAGAGACGCAACCCCACAACCCAAAATTCCAGCCAACCCAGCCGCATAGTCAACATATTCCACGGGAACCAATTTTGTCTTGCCTTAGTTCGTCTACAAATCCGACATAGCTTCAAATAAAAGGAATAAACTCAGTAAATGCAAAGATGATTTGGGTTGGCCCCACAAAAAAGTAAGGTATTATCAGCAAATAGAAGAATGAGAGATATCAGTTCCTGTCCCCACAGAGAACCCAGACAATAGACCTCTACTCACTGCAGATGAAATCATCCTACCCAACGCCTCCATCACTATGACAAACGACAAAGGAAATTTCCCCCCAAACCAGCACCTTCTCAACATGTATGGTAGGAAATCCCAATTAACATGATCATAAGCTTTTTCTAAGTCCATTTTTAAATAACCCTTGGTTCTTCAGATCTCAACTTGGTTTTCAACTTCACTTAACTGCTTATACTATGACAAAATTATTAACCATTTACAGAATGAGTGATGTGTGGTTAAACCCAATAATAAGCCTTTGAATCCCGGTTAATGCTAAAACTATGAATAATAATACATAAAGAAGTGCTATTAATATCTTTATCAGCTTCGTCTATGCAGCTATGTGGCCTACTCTGACATTGAAGAATTTGCGTACAAAAGAGCGAATGGATCTTTTCAGTCAAGTAAGTACCTCTTTTTCCAATTCTTACATTTGATTTTCTCGAGTCATTTATAACAATATGATGTTTTATGCTATCTTGTGAGCATGAGCATGAGCTCTTGCTTAAAGTGAGGATAGAGATGTAGCTTGACATCAGTTTGCATCCATTTACAGCTTGACTTGATGCAGAATGAAGAAAGAATATTGGATCTTTAGATTTATTTAAGTTTTATTACTTATTGAAGTCATTAGTATTTTAAGATTAGTAATTCTTTAATGGGCTCGACCCAAGTCAAATTAGGGTTAGAGTTATTTTTAAGAGTTGTATTATTTTATAATGCAATAACGGGCTTGGCCCAAAAGTCAGTCAATTTAGGGTTAGGGTTTCTATCAGAGTCTATTTAAGTTTTCTTTTGTATTCCGATGAGGACAGATTATGATGAATGAAAAAACAGATGTTTTGTTTGAGATGTGATTTCTCTTCTCTTTTGGTAGTGAGACTCTGCCAAGACCAGTGAGACTCTGGTTCAACCCCTTCTCTTTGTTATTTCGGTGAGACTCTGAATTAACATAAGATTTATCTTTTATTTTATGTTGTTCTAATCTATTTTCTACAAAGTCCTATCCGTCCTGCGTCAAATTGGTATCAGAGATTAAGGATAGATTGTTATCTCAAACAATCTACGATCTGCTGCACAGCAACACAAAAGCCCTTCATCACAAAATCTTTCTCTTCTCCGGAACAACCATCCCAACCCTACTCACAACCATAAGCTTCAATCCAAAAAAAAAAAACACATCAGAAAATCCCAAGACAAAACGACTTTTATGTTCAACCCAGCCACCAATTACCAAAACCGTTACATCAAGCCACCATCGAAGCACAAATCTGTTGTCTTTTGCTTCACCCAGCAACGATCCCACCAATGAGTTATTGGCAGTATGGAGACCTTTATAGTGGCAGATCATATGGGTATACTCAATACACCACAACAACATAAGATGTGTCGGATTTCCATGGCAAATAGGATCCATTTGTCTTCCAGGATTGGCTCATTGCCTTGGAGGACTACCTTGACTGGATTGGTCTCTCTCAAGACCGAAAGGTGTGTTTTGTAAAGATGAAACTCAAGGGGCAAGCACGCATTTGGTGGCAGAGTGTCGAAGAATACCTTCACTGCCTTCGTTTACCACCCATCTTCAATTGGGAA
>FXXK01002086.1:0-59983 GCA_900184695.1 Betula pendula
AAGTAAATTAGAATCTATCCAAATAACGAACCATTTAATTTTATTTTTTTCATAAAATAATTTAACAGTATTATATATATATTAGTGTAATTTGGGTTAGTTTGGAATATGCACTAATGACATTTAAAATCATACTCCTCCCTTTCTCCTCGCGAGTCTGAAGGAAGTCACCATCGGATCACGGGTGGATTGACACGAACGGCTAGCTGGGGGCTGGCCAATTAATTGTTTGCTACTCCCAATTAAGCTCTAGTGGCACAATAGACATTAGACACGAATCCACGATGCATCCAGAAACTTGATTTTTTTTTTTTTTTTTTATTAAGATATTTTCGTCTACTACATACCATCAACTAATTCTGGACCCCCATGATTCATTTGATTACAGCAACATCATATACGAGCCTTTTTCCTCGAAAATTATGTAAACCATTAAATATATCAATTAAATATTACACCCTTAAATATATTAATTTCAATTCTAACATAAATAATGACTTTAATTTAAAATGAACAGAATTCTATTTTGCAGAGAAGGAACTTGATTATAAAATATTTTATGTATTTTTTGGTCTTCTGTGAGATCGAAAATAAATAATCAACATAAAATATTTTTGGTTTGCTAATTTTTTTTTTTTTAATATGTAAAATAGTTGTTATTTTTTAAAGTTGTATAAATTTTTTGAGTTAAATTTTTTTATTCTTAAATCATTAGATTGCTTTGAAACTTTGTTAGACCATAATTGAAATCAAATTTTTAATTAATTTTTTAAATTAATATTTTTATGATTAAATAAAATTAATTTTTATAAGTTATTATGGATTAAATAAAAATATATAAACTGTGAATTGACATTATGTCAGAGTGAGTTAAAGCTGCCACATATAACTAATGGTGCTACAACTTTAGCATATTTTGCCTGTCAACACACAACGATAGCCATGATCAGATTTCATTCTAAATTGAGCTGGATGACGTGTCAAATTAGGGTTGGTTTATGTTAGATAAAAAATCAGTCATGTACGAACTAGATTGCTCCTTACGTGCAAAACCAAGAAAGAGTTGTCAATAGGTTGTTGATCTTCTGAAAAAAAACACTCCGATGAATAAGTCAATACTATAATTTTGAAGGAAGGAAGAATAAGAATTGAGTGAGAGATGGACAAGACTCTTTCTTTGAGACCTCGTGAGAGTAAGAGGGAATGAGAGAGCATGCATAGGGGAGAGAGATTAGGACCTTTTGTTGAGCCCGCGTACCCTTACTTTTGTAAGGGCATGCGGATACTAGAAATGGACGTCTAGCTTTACTTCTTTTTATTAAGTTTTTTTGGGCTTCTCTTGGGCCTTCTTTGCCTCTTTGGGCTTTTTTTGGTTTTTTTTTGAAGTTTTATGAGCTTGGTAGTTGTACGTCTTTTATTTAACTGAATCTTGAATCTGATCCGTTCTAAATTAAATTCGGATATCTCAGCTTATAGCACACAAAGTGTGAGCCGTTTACTATCTTTATTGAATATTAAAGGCATGTTTGATAATGTGCTTTGGGGACACTTTTTGTTTTTAGTTTTTAGTTTTTTTTTAAAAAAAATGTTATGTGGTATAAACATGAAAATATTTGTGTGTTTTGAGTAGTGTTTTAAATATATTTTGAATTGTTTGTTAATGTTTTATTTAAAAAAAAAATAATAATAATAAATGAATGCATGGGCTTGTTTGATAAAAGTTGTTTCCAAAAAGTGAATTTAAGAACAAAACAGAAAACCTTTTTTTTTTTTGGCTAATAAAGTATTTTACAAACTGTTTAGCAAAAAAGTTTTTGAGAATAGAAAACGGTGCCATTAGCGTGTGGACCATTGATCTAAAAACAATTACCACTTAACAAGGAAATAGAAAACTGTTAAGTGTGTCCACATATTTTTAGCAAATGAATATGTTAACGTACACATAAAACAAGATTAGGGTTAACTTCAGTTTACCACAATCCAAACGTTACATTCCGATGCTACAGTATTTTGTCACATCGCAACAACAAATTGACAAACAAAAATTAATATGAAAATCCGAAAGAACACGAAAAAGATAACGGTGCAGCCAATGGCAGAACTAGAGGGAGGCTGATGTGGGCCATGATCTTGCATGCATTACATATGTAATATTAACCCACAGGTATCCAAGCTTGAAGGACTAGTGCATAGAATGTTCATGTAATATAACTAGGGGTGTTCGTCGGTTAAGTCGGTGTCGAAAATAGCATTTTCGCCTTTCGCCAAATCACAGTCGGTAAAGTCGAAAATTGTACCGACTTTACCGCATGTGAGCTTGTTTCGCCTACCGACTTTACCGACTTTTGTCGGTAATGACGGTCGGAAATGTCGGTTAAATCGGGTCAAGTTTCTGGTTCAGCTGGGGTGACCCATGCACTTTTTGGGCCAATTTTTAAGTTATGGCCTTCCAGCCTATTCGTTTTTTGGGTCGAAAAATAGGGTTTCTAATATGCACATTTTCAAAAATTATGAATATTTTTAAAATATAATATGACCCAATAATATAAAAACATGTTTCAAATTTACATTCTCATAATCAACATTAACAAACCTATTAGGTTGGTCATTTACATTCTCATAGTGACATCATAAAATACTTTAAAAAATTTTACAAAAACGCTCTTANNNTTCGTTTTTGGGTCGAAAAATAGGGTTTCTAATATGCACATTTTTCAAAAATTATGAATATTTTTAAAATATAATATGACCCAATAATATAAAAACATGTTTCAAATTTACATTCTCATAATCAACATTAACAAACCTATTAGGTTGGTCATTTACATTCTCATAGTGACATCATAAAATACTTTAAAAAAATTTTACAAAAACACTCTTACAAAGTGATGTGGCACAATATGATTAGATTTCTCAAAATGTGAATTTTTCTCATTTCCAATTATATTGATTATGAGAATGTGAATGTCGGTTGAAGTCGGTTAAAATCGGTAGGCGGTCGGTACAAAACCATTTTCGTCTACCGACCGACAATTGTCGGAAGAAATTTTTTTCTTCCGCCTACCGACCGCCAGTGGGCGGTAGGCGGTCGAAGACGGTCGAAACTCGGTCGGTACACGGTCGGTACGCGGTACGCGGTGAACTTGTACACCCCTAAATATAACATCCAAGAAGATTCTTTTGGGCCTTGTTGTGACTCACTGGACTAATAAGAAGGCCCAAGAATATAGGCCAAAGTATTTTTTTTTCTTTAATAAAAAAATCCAGTTTAGTGTTCCCCACTCTGTTGACAAGAAGAAAAAGGGGGATGAAATCCCCTTTTTAGCCATTTCTATTTAAACCGACTCCCCCTCCCCTCTGTAATTATCTCTCAGGAAATTCAAAGGAGACACAGAGGATGGAAGATAAAAATTGAGGTACTTCTTCTCCCTCCCGTCACTGTCTATCTCTCTCAATCTCATCTTTAATTAGTGTGTGGGTTGCGTTAATTCCAAAATCTCTACGATACCCATTGGTTATTATGGCTAATAGCACTCATCGTTCGGATAAGCAAATATTAAGTTAAATTTTAGTTAAAAGTTTTTTTTTTAATTTCAGGTATCAACTTTTTAAAAGAAGTCGCATTCAACTCAACAATTTAGCTAACAACTTCTATTATTTTATTTAAATATTTATTTTTTATTTTTATTTTTTTAAATTCTGAAACCTTATCATTTTTAATGATCATTTTTTTTTTTGTCTTTTTTTTTTTAACTGTCATATTTTTTAAAATTTATTTTTTTCATATTGTTCATATATATATATATATATAAATGAAGCACTCAATACCAAGTTTCTAGTATCATTCAATAGAAAGAAGTAGCATTGATGAAATACACAGATATGAAGCGTAGAACCAAAAAAAAAAAAAGTACACACAGTGAACCGAAAATCTCCTGCATTTTGTGAATTTCTTATCAACTGTTGTTGATGATTGAGTGAGTGTTTTTTTTTCCTTGTCTTTCCTGTTTTTTTCCGTGTGGTTTTGATTGAATTATGATCGGGGTTTGGGTTAGATTGTGGTTTCAATTTCATTATGTCGGCTGGGTGTGTGTGTCAGATTTGGTGTTTGATTGAATTTGTGAACTGTGCATGGGTTAGACTTCGTTTTTCGTTGAATTTGTGGACTGGGTTCTCAATTTTCATTGCCACCACTAAATAGAAATGTGATTTTGACCTCTTTGTTCTAAGTTGGAATTGTGATATACTGTTGAGAAGAACTGAAGAAGTACCGACGGTGGTGAGGGGCAAAAAGTGATTTACTTTCTAAATCTGCAGAACATGGTTGTCGAAGTGCCGAGGGAAAATCTCTGTATTGTTACTGCTGAGTTTAGTGTTTAAGAATTGTAGAACTTGGAAGGGGAAAATGTGCGTGTGTATGAATTGGGTAAAATGAATTGATGTTTTCTTTCATACCCATTCGAAAACTAAGGCAGGTTCTGAACAAATGGTAAAAATTTGTGGTAGAACCAAATGACCCAAAGGGAAAATCTTCGTGGTATTTGGGCATGAGTGTTGGTTGAACTCAAATCTTTTGTTGTTGTTGAAATTTCAAAATCCTCACTTAGAAATTCTCTGCTTATCGATGGATGGTTATGAACTCTTTTGTGTGCTTGAAAATTTCCAAGCTATTTTCTCTCTCTGTTTTGGTCTTCCACACAAGAGGCTCATTAGATGTTTGATAAATTGTATAAACATTGTTTGCAAAAATGATAGGCTTGGAAGTCCTATGTTGCCACTGGTTTGGGTAAGATTCTTTGGAAATTTCCTTGCTTTCCATTGATAAACGATACGTATGTGATGTTCTGAAAATTCTTAAAGTGTTAAAAGAAAAGAATAAGTGAAGGATGACTGTTGGTTCGACCAGTTTTTTAGAGTGAACTTTCTGGTTCGGCTGAAATAGAAGAAAATGAAAGAAGGATGATGATTAAATTTGTGGTATGAAAAGCCGAGGAAGAGGAGGTGCTCTGTTGATAGAGAAAAGCCAAATAGGAGCAAGGTGGGAAACTTGCAAGCCTCTCTGATTTTTAGACCGAATTACTGCTGCATTAAGAATTAGATTAGTTTTGCTTAAGAAGAAGAAAAATAGAAAAAACATTAGTTAAATTTCGGCTACCTCATATCCTACTAAGTAGTAAATAATTTTGATATAGAAAATAATCATGGTCTTTTAGCTAAATGCTTAGGTGTAGTTTCAGGTTGCCTATTAAGCCAAAGAAAAGTAAATATTATATTTAAGGCAATGGACATCCACATTGTGATATTCGGCCAGCCCAAAGAAAAGAATGTGTGTGATTTTCAGCTATGTAGTTGTTGCCTTTTGAGGGAAAAATTTTAAAAATACCTTGTGATTTTTCGGCCACATGTTGAGACACTATATGGTAATGGTGGAATCAGTTTTTTCTTTTGGATTCAGCTAAATGTACCTTGGCTTAGTAAATTTGGTTATAGATAAGTGGACCAAAATGATTTTAGAAGTTTGGAAAATTGAGTCACATAACTGGATATTTACGATGTTGGTAATTTAAAGATTTTATGTACTATTGGAAAAATGACATTTTTTATCTGACCTTGGACCAGTACTATTTGGACAATGGACATATTTACTAGAACATCGGACAATGGATGCCTGATTCCAACCGAACCTTGAAGCCATACATTGGGATGCACATGCGCCCATGCATGCTCTCCTCCCACCATGTCAATTCTGATCATATGCTAACAAATTTCACCGCAAGTTTCTCATTATTAATTATTTGAAGTGAAGTTGATGGTTGGATGGATGGATGGTATCACTGATTTCAGACCCCTGGGTGATGCAGAACCGCAAACATGGCCCTCAGTCGCCAAGAAAAAGTTCATGACTGCGACGAAGGCTGCTTAAACTAGGCCCCACATTATTAGCTTCATTCGATGACACGTGATTCTAAGGTGTCGCTTCTAAAATTCACAAACCAATCCCAATGTAGGGCTGCTTAACTAGTCATTGAAATATGGAAAATGCTTGGTCCACTCGCTCTTTTTACCGTAATTTTCTTGCAAACTCACCGGGCGGAGTTAATAATTTATTTTTATGGGGGTGTACTAAACCTCTACAAAGGCTTGAAAAACTACTTTTTGATGGGCTTAAGTTAAGTACTAAAAAATATATGTCAACTGTTACATATGCATATCAATTAATTACTATTGTAGGGTAGGTAGAAGTTTGTCTTATTAACAGCAAGTCATGTTAGATCATGTTTATCCTTATGTTGTGTTGTTGTGTATTTTATTATTGTTATTTGTTTAGGAGTTTATATTATTAGTAGTAGAGTAAGAGTTTAGGTATAGAGGTTCACTTCACGTAAAATATTCTTTTTTTATTGTAATGTGTTTTTAAATACAACAATATTCATCAATAAAAGAAAGCAATCAAGAAAAATTATCAAACCTTGAGTTTGTAAGAGTTGAGAGCACTTCTAATTATTCATAGGAGATTTAGGATTCTTAGAAAATCCTACCAATCTATCTTTCTTTTTAAGTTATCATCTCACGTTACGTACACACGTAACATTAACTTACGCAAGCGAGTTTGTCGATTTAACAATATTGCCATGAAAGTGTAAAATGATTTACTCTCACTAAAACATGCACACCTACATTATTCTCTTGTATAAATAATAAAATTGAAAAAGATTAGACACTTGGTATAAACATTACTTAAGCCCATACTCATTAAACAAAGAAAAATTCCCTTTTCTTTAAATCCAAAAAGCAAAATCAAAACCAAAGATAACCATTGCCAAAAACTTAAAAAACAAACCTCAAACTTTAGAAAAAAATTAAAATTAAAATTCGCGAAGGTCATCCTTGAAAATAATAAATCAGACTCTAAACAATACCTAAAAGGGGGTGGAATAAGTATATACTAATATACGTGAAATTTAAAAAAATTAAATCATCACAAGCGAACAATCACCAAAATATAGAAAGCAATAAAGCAATTGATGTAGTTATTTTGGTGATGAAGTTGAAACTCTTTAAGCATCTCAAAGAGAACAATCATTACAGGGCAGTTAGTCCAGAAAATCAATCAACTAAAGAAGAATTAAGTTGTACAAGCAATCACACTTGCAAAAATTTTGTAACGGACTCTCTCTTGTATCAAGACAAGCGACTCACTTGCCTTCTACCGTAGTAGCTTCAAAACCTTTAAGCAATTCTTCTTCTTAAACTTCTATATTAGAACTCTAATAGGCTTTAGTTGTTGTTAATGAAAAGTTGTGGTTTATAACAAAAACTCTAAAAGATGAGTAATTGAAAGCATAAAAAATTTAAACTCTCTCTTAACACATGAAGGAAAAAATAATTTTTTCTCTGAAAATATTTTCTCAAATCCTTGCAAAATTCGTGCTCCAAAAAGCCTTAAATAGACTTGAAAAAGTAGTCCTAAAATCATAAAGTTGGTGCCCAAAAATTACAGATTTTTGGTCTTCTTTTTACGGCCAGTTTTGACTCATAAAATGTTGGAATTTGAAAATTTTTATGAAATATAAAATTGTAGAATTTTGAGCCAGCTTTCGAATACCACCAAGTTTAATTTGCTTCAATCAGAGTTCGAAATCAAAAGTTATAACCACTTTAGTCCATCTAGTCCTCTTAGAACATGATTATAAACTTTTTGTTGTATGTAGCCTAAAAGAAAAACGCCCAATTGGTCCTCTCTCTCTCTCTCATTGACCAAAATTCAAATCATCGAGACCAATATCAAGCCCTCCACGAACCAAAGGCCGAAATTTTGAAGCGAAATTTAATTTTTTTTTTTGATGAATAAAGCGAAATTTAATTTGACAGTAGCTTAATAGTGAAATGAAATTCAGTTGTTCTGTGATGCACATAATACAGTAACTAAATTATAACATTGTTACATTAGATAATACAGTAACGTGGCCTCTTCTGATTGGTGACTGCATGAGATTTATTTGGGGAAACTACCAAAGACTCCGTGATCTTCCGTATAATTTGATATTATATGCATGGGGGGGAGTTGGGGGGACCACGGTGACACCTGACTGATCAAATACCTTTGTGTTTGGCTCTATGTAAAGAATTTTAAGGTACTCTAATAAGTAGCTAGCTAGCAACCAACCAGAACGCAGAGGCAAGATCGTTTTCATATGGCATGCGTATATCTCAGTCGTCGGACTCTTTGGAGGAATCCGAAATCATCTTCTGGATCATTCGGCTTGTCTCTTCCTCCGACATTCGGTCCTCTGGTTTGCTCTGAGATTGAGCATATGCCTCAAAGAATTCCTTGTTTTCTTTCTCCAGTTCATTCCACACTACATTAATCCTATCTCTCTTACGTTAGTTGTTAGTTGTTCGTGAAGAAAACCAATAAGAGAGAGAGAGAGAGAGAGAGAGAGAGAGAGTCATGAGAAGAAACAAACCAGTGGAGGTGATGACAGGTTTGATGTTTGCATGTTTTGAAAGGGCTTCCATGCACTCTTCTTTAGTCATATGAAAGATCATACACTTTTCTATCAGGTGCTGCACCTATACATATAATACAAATAGTACTTCCGATCATCATCAACAACAATAACAATAACAAAAACAAAAAGTAATCTGATGATCAGTTACCATGTGTATGTATGAAGCAGAAGAGTCCCCCATGATCCTATAATAATCTCTGATCTTCAGAATGAGAGAATAGGTGCAATATGAAGCAGCTAGCACACCAAAGTGAAGATGTAAACTATATAATATCATACCATATATGTAAAAGTAGAAGGGGACGGTGGAGCGGGGCCAGGAGTCCCACGTGGGAGATAGATGATAATTGGTTGGGAGGAGATTAGAGGAGATTTGTAACTGACCATTTTTTTTGTCTTTGTAGGATTGCCATTAGGCTGCATCTTCCGATCCACGTGATAAGTGGGTCATCCCAACGAGAAATCCTCCTAAATGACAAACCCACGTCACCCAGATGGTATCCTCCTACAGTAGCCAAAATGACCTGGCCTCTCCTTGAATTGGCTTGCCACTCTCACTAATCACAAAGCACCACGTGATAGCAAAGGAATGTTTTTCGTTTTTTTTTTGGTTGAAATTTGAAAATGAAGGGGTATTTTGATAATTCAATTCCTATGCTTAATAATTTCTTAATTTCTCCAAAGAGCACATGATCAATGCATACGTTCAACCAAATGTAATCAACTCGCTCGCTGTCTTGTCTAGCTTTACGAAATGGGCCCGACCTTTGTGCCCACTCTAGGATCTCAACCCCTGCTACTTTTGATGGCTCTATCTTCTCTCGGATTTCATCATGTCAGCTAGCTAACTCTCGTTCTACGCAAATATTCTTTGCCTTATTAATGACTTAAGCAAGGCACAAAGCACTCTTAATTATTACAGGAGACTACAACGAGGAAAAACACTATGAAAGGGGGAAGATAGGCTCATTTGCTTGGTACACATAATTGTATCTCTAAATAGCTCATACAGAATTTCCTTTTCTTCCCAAAACAATTACTGATTTAAGTATCTGAAGGACTCCCAACGGTCCATTGAAAAAGTCCTTGGTTGCTTGATGGTGTAACCGGGCTCTAGGCCTCCCAACCCAAACTAAGCCCAATATAGTCCACATGTACAAGTTAAGGCATAGACGAAACGCACCGGATCTCTTTCTCCCCACGCCTACACCCTCAAACGGTCATGACCCTATAAGGAATAATATCCGTCCATTTATTGTCCTACCCTTTCCGAATCAGCTCAATAAAGAAAAGAGCCATTGGGAGCATCCCTCGAAGGGAGTTACGAGGATATGCCACCTTCCATATTGGTGTCTCTCCTAAGCCTACTTNGAGCACATGATCAATGCATACGTTCAACCAAATGTAATCAACTCGCCTGCTGTCTTGTCTAGCTTTACGCAATGGGCCCGACCTTTGTGCCCACTCTAGGATCTCAACCCCTGCTACTTTTGATGGCTCTATCTTCTCTCGGATTTCATCATGTCAGCTAGCTAACTCTGGTTCTACGCAAATATTCTTTGCCTTATTAATGACTTAAGCAAGGGACAAAGCACTCTTAATTATTACAGGAGAATACAACGAGGAAAAACACTATGAAATGGGGAAGATAGGCTCATTCGCTTGGTACACATAATTGTATCTCTAAATAGCTCATACAGAATTGAGTCGTGATAGGCGTCCGTCACAGACGGACACCTAGCGTTCGTTTTGGACGAAAATAAAAAATAAAAAATAAAAAAAATCTTTCTTTTTCACTAAAGAACAGTTTTAAACTTATTAAATTCTCATTTTATTTTTGTCTAAGGTTATGAAATGAGAATGAAATAAGCCTGAACCTGTTTTTTGTTAAAAAAATATTTTTTCTTATTTTTTATTAGTTTAAAGCTGTTTTTTAGTGAAAAAGGAAAAGAATAAAATTTTTTTTTTTCAATAAAAACTGACGGACGCCTAGCTCTATTCTACATAATTTCCTTTTTCTTCCCAAAACAATTACTGATTTAAGGATCCCAATGGTTGCTTGATGGTGTAACCGAGGGTTAGCCCCCTAGCAAATGGGCCTCCCAACCCAAACTAAGCCCAATATAGTCCACATGTACAAGTTAAGGCATAGACGAAACGCACCGGATCTCTTTCTCCCCACGCCTACACCCTCAAACGGTCATGACCCTATAAGGAATAATATCCATCCATTTATTGTCCTACCCTTTTCGAATCAGCTCAATAAGGAAAAGAGCCATTGGGAGCATCCCTCGAAGGGAGTTATGAGGATATGCCGCCTTCCATATTAATGTTCCTACTAAGCCCGCTTACCAATCAGAGATAGGAAGAACCCTATAAAGGTATGTATTTTTTTTTCTCAAGTCTACATTATTGAGTGTCCAATATGAGTGGTTTATATCTTTGTAACTCTTTTCCCTATTCAATTAGAAAAAAAAAAATTAAAAAAAAATGAGTGGTCTGTATCAACAGCTAGAAGAACATGCAAGTAAAGTTCGACTATGATTAAAAACAACTAGCAGAGGTGCTAGATTGGACTGCGCGCCATGCTAAAAACACGAAGGTCGGAGGTTTGACAACTGCATGGGCCAATAATTTGATTTATTTTCTTTATTAACGCAAAAATCAAAATCAAAATAAAGCTAAATTTAACCTATATACTTTGTTCTTAAGTGCATCGGCGTTTATGTCCTGTTCCTAGTTTTTGACAGTTTTGTCTTCGTTCTTGTAATTCATCATAGACACGATGCATCCAGAAAATGAAATGTTGGTCGGGGCGGAATATTCAACTAATCCCTCATTTACAACAATATCAGATTCATATATTTACACGAGCCCATGCCTGAACCTCCATGCAAGAAGCAAGAAAAGATGAACGCTGTTTTGTTGGTCACTGGTCAGTGTTGCTCTTAATGTACTATCAGAATTTAATGTTATTTCATCTGATAGTTAAATGATAATGTCAAGTCATTTAAATTTTTTAAAATTACGTGTCAACATATTTATCACGTTACATCATTTACAAGTTTACAACATTAAATTCAGACTATAAAATAATCCAATCTCCATTTTACTTGTAAATAATAAATTATTTGATCCTATGGGGAAACTGGTGTCCAGTGAAAGACGTTCCTTTCTGTGGTCCGTGGAGAAAGGTTCCCCAATACTTACAAAATGGGATTGATCATTGACAGTATGTGCGCACCTCAGAGTGGTTAAAGGTGCATGTTTCATCAAAATAAAAAAAAAATTAAAATTAAAGGTGCACATGTAACGAATGGTGCTGCAACTTCATCCTTATTTGCACAATGATAGCCATGATCAGATATCCTTCTAGATTGAGCTTGATGACGTGTCAGATTAGGATTGGTTTACAATCCCACAAAGTGTGAGCGCTTTACCATCTGTTTTTTCTTTTTCTCTTTTTTTAAAGTACTGTTCTGACGTGGTATAATATGAATTTTTTTTTTTTTTAAGTTTTTGAACAGTATTTTATTCTTTAAATTGTTTGTTAATGTTTTCATTTCAGAATAACAACACAATAAACATAAACATTAAAAAAACAAAAAACAAAAAAAAACATACAGTTTTGAGCTTAACAGTTCTTCAACCACATGCTTCGGCTAACTTCACATTGTTTGAGGTGTCATTGACAAAAATCTTAATTAGAATCATACCATAGAAAGATGCATATAAGTATAACACAAAATTTTCTTTCAAACTGGATTAGAAGAATTTTCTCAAATCTAATCTAATAAATTGCTAAGCGCACATTCTCTAACATGTGAAAGGCACATATTTTTTTTAACATGCTTAATAGTTGTTAACTCTTCATTCTACAAACGTTTGAATGTGTTTGAAGAATTTTTTCTAACACGGTTTAATAAATCGTTAAGTGTCCTCTAACATGTTAGAAGCACATATTTTCTTTAACATGCTTAACAACCATTAACTTCTCCTTCCACTAACATCTGAAATGTTCTCACCCAACGTTTGAAATTTTGACTACTCACCTAATTAAACACGCATGAGAGTCTCTCACCTCTAGACCTTTCTTCTCCCATCTCTCCTTCTCACATGTTTTGAAAAATGGATTCAGCTTGAGTGCTATAACAAGCCAAATCCTTGAAAAATTGCTATCAATGCAAGACATTTATCATGTGACCTCACGATCGAAGATTATTTTCTTTAACAACCGAGAAGTTGGTTTAGAGTCATGACCATTAGTTTTAGTTTGATTTGATATAAAATTCCTCCAACCCACGTAATATCAATCCAATATATTCTATCCAAGCAACCCATTAATATTCAATACTAATGGATTAAAACCAAGCAAACTATTATCCAAAACACCAAAATGACAAAGACTCGGTTGATAAAATTTTGACATTGTCCTTAATGATAGTGGACTGGTCCAGAATGGGAATGGCCTCCTCCTTCAAGGAATGCACATAGGCAATCCTATCGACGAACGGAATCAATAAATGGATCCCCAAAAGTAGAGTCTTCGCGTACTTGCCAAACCTTTTGATCACATATGCCTTCTTCTCCAGCACTATCCGAATCTCCCAATTATCTGGCGGCGTAATTTCATAGCTTCCTCACATCAAAACCAACAAACAATCATCACTCAATTGAACAAAAAACTCAATGTCTTGCACCAATAGCAATTTTTCAGAACATGTGAGAAAGAGATAAGGGAGAAGAAAGATAGGGAGGTGAGAGGCTCTTGGACGTGTTTGAATGAGTCAAAATTTCCAACGTTTGGTGAGAAAACATTACAGATGTTAGTGATCACCAAACATTACAGATGTTAGTGAAAAGAAGAGTTAACGACTGTTAAAAATATTAAGAAAAACATGTGTCAATGACAAATATAGTGTCCAACAATTTAATAGAAAAATTCGTTTAATATATATCTTTCATCTTTCACACATGAAATTCACAAAGTGCCAGCTTGCCACTCACAGTAGTCCTTGTTTGTTTGGATTCAGTTTTGAGGATTGGGTTAGAATGGGACTCATCAGTCTCATTATGACACTAATTTTAAGGTCACACGTTCTATGAGTTCAATGGGACAAGCGGACAAAGAAATGAGTACCTATTTGTGAAGCACGCTCGCTCGCGTTAAGATTGTCTTTGACAGCTGTATTATATCATAGACGTACTATTTATGGTCGTAAACACACTGACACTATCACGTCTCAGACCCTCCAACAAAAAAAACAAATTGCTATCATATCATGTCTCAGCGCCTGTATCAGACCAAATCAAAAAAGTATTCAACGACTTATAATAAGTCTTTTTTTCATTTACTAATTAACTTACAAATAAATGTGATACAATTATAATATTTGATATTGTCCAGTGTTGTATTAGAGTTTAATAAAAAGTATAATATCTTTTAATAATTAAATGATATATATTAAATTGAGATTTTTTTTTTATTAGAGTTAGAGTCGAGTCTTAGAATCATGACTTAATTGATTTCTTTTATAATCATTTCTTTTATTTAAAGAAAAAATTATCAATAGTAAAATATGAAATTGAATATTGTTTAGAATGCAATTTATTGTACGTGTTTTAGAGGTCAAGGTTCCCTTAAAGTAGTTATTAGAGATCACGACTCTCTCGAAGTAATCGATTTATCCTTTTTATTATTTTGTTACTAGTGAGTTCCCATAAAAAAGTACCGTCATAAATGCATATTACTAAGATTGTTCATGCATGTATATCAAATGGGTACAATTTGAATTAGTCATGAATATTCTATCGCTTCAAATAAATCAGTCAAGTTTATAATTTGATTTTTAAAAAAAATTATTTATATAACCTTAGTTTTATAAATTTTATTTAACAAGAAATTAATGTGAGACTAACTTTTTCGAGTATTATAATATTATGACAGTCGTGTGAGTGAAATTTTCATATTGAGTAGGTGAATTATTAAGATATTACATTGGTGCGAAGTCTAATATAGCTTTTCTCATAAAGTTACTATCATATTAGGTGGATGGATTGCTCATGCTGAATTGATAGATTATATAAGTGTTGCATGAGTGTGAAGTTGTACATTGATTTCTTACTATGTGAAATTAATTTTATTAATAATTTTAAAAAATTCTAACTTGACTAGCCTTTTAAAGTGATATTATAAATATACCGCTAGTATTTTTTTATTTTTTATTTTTTGTCGTGACATCTAAAAGTCCTAAAGACTCATGGAATTATTCAATTCCAAAATAGTAGAATCAAAGTATGATTTAAAGAAACAAAAAAAAAATTCCTAAATTTTTTATTAGGGTTATATTTTTTGTCATTCTAAACGCAAAAAGTAGACATTGCAACCCCAACAATAGATTGAAGGGAACATTATAAGAGTTAAAAAATTAGAAGAAACATTGCAAATTTGTTGATAGTTAGAAATAATAAATATAGTTTCTACTAAATAATGTACATATCCATCTCTAGTCCAAACTCTGTCCTTCTAACCGGTCATTGCATTTATTTCTGGGTAACAAGTTTTAGTTTTGATATATACATATATGATTTTGATGAGGTTCCAAACACAAAAAATGATCATATCTATATTGTTTTTTTAAAATTTTCTTTTTTAATAAAGTCCTTTCAAATTGAAATAAACATAATATTTTGTTTTCCCTACCTTCAAAACATAGATCCACATTTTGCCGGGGAGGATTAGCCTATCCGTGTTCACGCTGACTCAGCTGGGATATTTGCCTTAGCACCAGGCAACAAAACCTCAAATTCTAAATCTTTAAAGAATAATGCTAGACCTATCATTCTTTTACAAATTCACAACACATGTCAGTATGTGATTAGAGGGTATTTAAAAAAAAATTTAATAGCTGACGTGGCTCCAATCACATACTGACACGTGTTAACAAGTTATAAAAGAGCTTTAAATATTCAAAATTATAATATCTTTTACTTTAATTTGTGCCCTCATAACCATGTTTGTGATCCCTTCGA
This sequence comes from Betula pendula, assembly GCA_900184695.1. Taxonomy (NCBI): domain Eukaryota; kingdom Viridiplantae; phylum Streptophyta; class Magnoliopsida; order Fagales; family Betulaceae; genus Betula; species Betula pendula. Next base: position 15,546 of record FXXK01002086.1, read on the forward strand.
ACTGCTAATTTACGTGTCCCCATTGAGCAAATTTGTTAAATACTTACGAGAACACAACATACAAATTGCAATTATTAAAATTGCGAATAATTTATTTGAGTAAGGTTATAAATCATATTTTTTATTCCACAACTATTCTATAATAATAACGTAATAGTTTCAATCAATTGTTGGATTTTTTTTTTATTTTTTATTTTCAACAATGATTGATTTAAAGGTTGGTTTTGACTGTCCCATCAATATGTTAGGATAATTATAGAATAAAAAAATAATTTCAAACATTCATCAATCCAATTATAGAGAATCTTAACCCACTTGCTCCACAAGTGTTGACAAAAGTGTCTACTTTCTTCAGTCCTTGGAACAGAGTTTGGCTTTGATACGCAATCAATGTAAGAGTAAATGGACCACCTAAATGAGAAAAAGAAAAAGAAAAATTATGATCAACCAAGTGGGTGTACTTACGATCAAGCTGAATGTGAATGGCTAGGTCAGATATTCTATCCATTTGGATCTAGTTATGATCAGCCAAGTGGGTTTCTCTTTAGCTTTGAAACCCCTGTTCTTCAATTCTCCAGAAGTTCCCGACTCTTTTGTCATGCGAACCACATTGATCAAATGCTTGCCACATAAGAGTAAAGGATAGAACAAAAGGATGAACAACGCACTCGATTGGAAGGTTGAAATTGAACAACACGAGAAAAAAAGGAACAAAGATTTTTATGTCCTGTTACTGCGTATGCCTTTTTCGGATCTGACCTTTATGTCATTCTTATCCGATAATAAACAAGAAGATTTGGACATTGTGCAGAAGGAATATATACCCATGGCCCACCCTTAGGTTTATAAAATTTACCGAGTTACCGTATGGGTTTTACACGCACAGAGAACTGGAAATTTCAAGAAAGAAGAAAATGAGCAATAAAATTTGGGAATTAGGTTTTGGGGATGGGTAATTGGGAGGCCCGCACAAGCGAGTTCTGCAAAGTAAGCAGCGTCAGCGCTTGGCCAGCCTATCACCCCTCCATAAATTCTTGCGCATTTTACTGTGGGCGCTGCGAGCGGCTCCCACCGCGCGCTTTGTTTTCCTTACTCATTAGTTTAAGGCAGTTTGGTAAGTCCTACTCAAGTCATATTTATATGGCTCCACCTGGACGAGGTTTTGGTAAATTTTCGATGTGGGACAATTTGGAATTAGCGGTGCGAGGAGTCAGAACAGAGCACCCCCACGTGCTCAATAAAATTTAAACAACACCAAAGGATTATGATTTGTGTGAAACGGCAGAAAGTGGATTGTGTTTGTTATATGTGTTTTGAGTGTAAGCGGCCATTTAGCCGAGGAAAGTGTCCTAAAATAGGCACTCTGAGAGATAAGGATCCTCGGAGTGGTAAGGATTATTGTGTTTTGAAAGCATTCTCAATGGATCGCTTTTTCTCTCGTCCTTACGAATTAAGAGTAGTAAGGATCCTTTCTTGTAACCTCTCTTTCTTATTGAATTATAAAACAAAAAAACAAAACAAAAAAGGTGTTTTGAGTGTGTTTTTTTTTTATTTTTAGTTTTAAAAAAAAATGTTTGCGTTTATTCTTTTACACGTCTTTTGTCCTCTCCGTAAAAAGATATGAGAAAATTATTCTTGATATTTTTATGTGTTTTAAGAGCTGTTTATTAATATTTTTGTTTTAAAAGTAAAAAAAAAAAAAAAGAGCTTAACAACTGACAATATTTTTCTCGATGAGTCGTGTCACCTTGCTAATTAAAATGTTCAGTCCATTGCAAGGCTAAATAATCAAGTCAGTATCATTTTTCAAGGACCAAATGCTTAGAAACACAGTAATACTCTCTCCCATTTGGATTTAACTTCATTATTGAGCACACTTCCGATCATCTTGACAATCATTTCACATAAAGTAATATGGTATAATCAACGTTGTAGTCACTTAATTGCCTCTAATCTAAGAAGCAATAAGATCTAGTAAGCTTCCGACAAAGAATTTTTTTTGTTTTAGAAAAAAAAAAAAAGAAAGAAAAATGATTGAAGTACTTAAACTTTTACTGTAATTTTCTTACAAACTGACCTTACAATCATAATTGGTAAAATAATTAAAAGTGTAGTTAAAAAGTTAACCACTAACTAATTAAATTGACAAGTCAAACTTTTACTTAATCATTTAAAAATTATGGATGATCCGGTCAGTGTGTAAAAACACTTGTAATAAAAGCTATAGTACCCTTATCTATACTAAAAAATGGATGAATTCGGGATCCATAACTTGATGTGGCTTTAAAAGAAGAAGTAAATCACACTTATTTCAACTGTGACTAATATATAGATAGGGAAGGGACGTAAGTAGCTACATTGCATACAAGAAACCCAAGTAGCAACATAACCTACCCTTTGAAGCTCATACAAATAGGCTGTATAAATTATATAACAAAGGAGCCTAATTACAAGAAACAATCCAAAAAATTTGACATATATCTAGTAGAAGCACTGCCTTGCAAAAATAATGGCATTATTGTATTTGTTGAATAATGAAGCAATTCTCAAGACTTCCGAGACAACAATGGCTCCAATTGAGGGTCAATGTCCTTGGAAGTTTGAGATTTTTGGTTACCCGACTCCAAGTCGGTAATAGACAAATCTACCCCTCTCTGTTTCAATAACCTCTGATACAAACTCGGTTTTTTATCATCAGCTGAAGGATCCGGTGTTTTAGACGTTTGTTTTAAGCCCTGAACATGCTGAAGGCAAACTTGAACAGCGTCATGCACTCTCACAAAATACCACTCCTTACCAATCAACTCTATAACACCAGATCTTGATAAGGTAAGCAGAACTTCTCTGTTTGGATTGGAAATGGCAATCTGCAAAGACCCAGACATATCCAATAACAAAAACTTACGGTTTGGAGAGATTCAAAGTGTTCAAAAACAAAAACGTTTATCAACTTCGTAGCTCAACCTGGATGTCCCGTAATTTGTACTCCTGATGCAATTCTTTTAAAGCTTGTACGGCACTGGAGTCTATGTATGTTACAGCTGCAACATAGATGAATAACATTTCAAATGTGCCTAATGTGGAAGAACTATATAAGTAAATTTGGCAGGTACAATGAAAGAACAACAGACCTAAAAGAAATTATGGATGATACCAGCTGAACCGTGGAAAGTAATACGGTGAAGGAATCATAAGGGAAACAAAATATCGTGTAGAAAAGCTTAAGAGCTTCACTAAATCAAAATAAATATGTTTTGCATAAACCATTTGAAATTGCTTTTACTCTCAATAATGGATCTTCCTTGTTTTGGTAAAGAGTTGAAAAATGTAAACCACTTCTTATTTGTTAGGATAATATGGAATATTTCTAAGGACTTGACAGCAGATATGACTCTAAAGCAGATGATAAAGACTTACGTGCCATCTCTATAATGACGAAATAAATTCTTTCAACTTCTGGTCCACGACTAGTAGATCTATCAACATCAACTTCATATTCCCGTAGCCTGACAGACGACATATGGAGGATTAAAATATTAACTTTTTATCGGGAACTTGGCAAGTATATCTCAACTGTGGATATTAGCAATAATAAATAACATTAAATAACAAGTAAAATGGGAAAACCACTATTTCCGGATTTGATCAATACAAGGAAGAAAGAATCTCACCTGTCTTTCATGTAACTTGTGTTTGCGAAGTATATGGGGGCATCAATCCGAACAATCACAATCCCATTGTATGTATATGCTTCTGGATACTGTTGAATGTTTCTATAGACAGTGGTGCCTGGAAGACGCCCCAAGACAGCTAGAGTACACCCCAAATTAATAATTAGAAGATATAGGTACTAGGATACCCTGAAGTATTTCAAAATTGAAGCTCAATATGATTGCAAAGAGAAACTGTGCTATTATTGAGCTCCAAGCTTTTATTTCTATCCCAAACCCACCAAGGAAAGCAAACTTTCTAATACCAGAGCCAACTAAGGAATATGCATTTTAACCAGAAAAGACAGAAGTGGTTCCAAAATCTGGTTTATCAAAGTTTATGGAACATTCGGTCATGTAAACTTAAGATGCCACCAAAAAGAAGTGAGAAACCGGATTACTGCAGCTGATACCAAAGAGTATAACTCATGATCAACTACAAAAAGATAATGAAAGATGACACAATTATCACAATGACTATGACGAATAAAGGCTAGACCACGTATTAAAAACACTGGAAGTCTTAAACATGAAGCAAGCATATGCATAATATGATGTAATACAGGGGGCACCATGGCACATTTAAAATATGCATAGACCTTGTGATAAAATGTAGCCACTCACCAATATGTGGATTTGCTGATTCATAGATAACAAAAGCAAGGGAAACACCAACCTACAATTTGAAAATCACATTATAATTGAAAAGATGAGTTTCTTCCAGGTTTTCATTGGCAGTCATCCAACCTACACACGTTTATTTAACGTATATCTATTATGTCTCTAGACAAAAGTGGATATAGTCACTGTCTTTATTAACTTCAAATGCTAACAGTTGTGAATGCTTCTGGGCAAGAAGAGTTTGAACAAAAATTTTTCTTTTTTTTATAAAACAGAGATCAAAAAAGAAATTCAAAAAATATGTAATGAGATTCAGACTACTATCAGATGCAATATACTAAAAAGCTTTTTTTGATGCCATCTTTAGTTTAAAGAAAAACTTCCAAAAAAGTGTTGCACAAAGCTTTCAAATATATTGCACTGCTTAATATCTGACTCCAACTACAAACTAATATAGCAAACTACTTCAGGTTCTCACCCCAACAAGGACACCGATCTCAATACCAAGGAGCAATGTCGTAATGCAAGTAATGGTCCATAGAAGAAAATCTTTCTTATCTACACGCCATAAAAATATTGCCGCATTGTAATCCACCTGGAATGATGCATCCAAAAGAAAAAGGTAAAAAGTTGTGATCTGAACACGGTGGTTACCAGTCCTAGTCTGACGAATGTCAACTTATANAAGTGAGAAACCGGATTACTGCAGCTGATATCAAAGAGCATAACTCATGGTCAACTACAAAAAGATAATGAAAGATGACACAATTATCACAATGACTATGACGAATAATGGCTAGACCACGTATTAAAAACACTGGAAGTCTTAAACATGAAGCAAGCATATACATAATATGATGTAATAAAGGGAGCACCATGGCACATTTAAAATATGCATAGACCTTGTGATAAAATGTAGCCACTCACCAATATGTGGATTTGCTGATTCATAGATAACAAAAGCAAGGGAAACACCAACCTACAATTTGAAAATCACATTATAATTGAAAAGATGAGTTTCTTCCAGGTTTTCATTGGCAGTCATCCAACCTACGCATGTTTATTTAAGGTATATCTATTATGTCTCTAGACAAAAGTGGATATAGTCACCGTCTTTATTAACTTTAAATGCTAACAGTTGTGAATGCTTCTGGGCATGAAGAGTTTGAACAAAATTTTTCTTTTTTTTTTATAAAATAGAGTTCAAAACAGAATTTCAAAAAATATGTAATGAGATTCAGACTACTATCAGATGCAATATACTAAAAAGCCTTTTTTGATGCCGTCTTTAGTTTAAAGAAAAACTTCCAAAAAAGTGTTTCACAAAGCTTTCAAATATATTGCACTGCTTAATATCTGACTCCAACTACAAACTAATATAGCAAACTACTTCAGGTTCTCACCCCAACAAGGACACCAATCTCAATACCAAGGAGCAATGTCGTAATGCAAGTAATGGTCCAAAGAAGAAAATCTTTCTTCTCTACACGCCATAAAAATATTGCCTCATTGTAATCCACCTGGAATGATACATCCAAAAGAAAAAGGTAAAAAGTTGTGATCTGAACATGGTGGTTACCAGTCCTAGTCTGTACGTTTATATTATTGTCTATTACTTTTATATACGCTGCAAATTTAATTGTCTAGCTATAACAGAAAGTTGATGAAGTAAACATCCTTGGCATGGAATTTTATAATACTCACCAGACCCATTACAGCAGAGATTACGATGGCAGCAAGAGCACACTGAGATGGAAGAGACCACAAATCCCACAGTTAGCATTCCAATAATTGCACTCCTTAAAAGTTTGGAATGCAAAAGTGGATTAAACAAGAGAACAAAAAAAGAAAAATGAAAAAAAAAAACAGTAGTAAAGGTATCATATCATGTTTTATAAAATGTCCAACTTCCTAGGCCGTGGGTTCCATTAAAAGGTACCTATAAACTAAACTATGCTGTTCAAACTAGGAATTGATAAGAAAAAAAGACACGGCATCCTAACTGAGAAAAGAAATACATTAAAGTGGAAACACACCTGTGGTATGTATTCAAACAATGGAGTCAAGAATAAAAGAGCACAACCCATTATGATCCCGGAAACAAGTCCAGATAAGCCACTTTTTGCTCCACTTTCATGATTCACAGCAGACCTAGAAAAGGAACCTGCATGGAACATTCAAAAGAGATGAATCAAGTTTTGTAAGTAGGTTTTTCTAGTAAAAACTTTTGTGATAAACAAAATTATAAAGAATGAATGGATCATTTCTGTCCAACACTCATAGTTAATTATGAATCATGGACTCGTGTTTGCAGCTCTTAAAACCTCATGTAAGTATCACCTGTGGTAGGATACGCTGAAAAGAACGAACCCATAATGTTGGATACTCCAAGACCGAACAACTGTTTAAAACATATAGAGGGTTCATTAGATATTTATTTGCTCAAAATAACAATTACATAATGTCCTCTCACTAAAATTGCTAATTACCACCGCAAAAGACCAAATCACAACCCAGTTCCCTTTTTTTTTCCTCAGTGCAAAATATAGCATTCTCTTTTAAAATAAATGATCATGTTTAATACATAAACTTTCGTAACCAGTGAAAATACAAAGTTCATATCTTTCTCATCTTTTATTAGATGTATGTTACATTCCTAGGTATGAGTCACAAATGGTAAATATATAGCAAATTGATACCTACTTATCAAAAAAATTATAGCAAATTGGTACCTGAAGCACCATATATGATGTTTATGATACCAGTTCCTGTAAAGCCACATTAGTTCACTCAACTGAACCTCCCATTTTAATTTACTGGGGGGAAAAGGAACAAAAACAAAAATAAATGGGAACTTATTCCTTTATGAGAAAGAGAAGTTCATCAGCACAATTAAGAGACCAGGTATTCAGTCCATCAAACCCACTCATAATGAATTTAAAAATTGTTGAAACTTCAGTCCCTCAACCAATGAAGTCATTCCTTTTACACTCCAACCTAATGATGACATTAACTACATGAAGCTAAGGGCTATGGCAAGGAACACACATCAACAATGGAAACTGATTACAAAAATCTAAGAAACAAACATGTCACAAAATTTCAGCTTTCACTATAAGGTGCTTAAGTTTTCCTTTTAATTTTTTGTTTGATGCAGCCTAGAACTTATCACCACATTACATACATAAAAGACCAGTCAATATGAACTCAATGAAAACATTTCGAAAGAAACTGAAACCAAATGAATATAAATACAGATCTTGAGAACCCCAATTCCCACACAGTTAGGGGTGGGCAAATTAACCGTTAACTGTCTACCAATCGTCTGCTGACCGCCACTGAACAGTAACCGACTGTTATTGGTTCGGTAGTCGGTATAAAAATCTATACCGAAATTCGGTTAATCGGTATAAATTTTATTTTATCAGTTAACCGAATTAACAGAACCCACATATATATTTTTTTAATTTTTTTAACCAAAACGACATCGTTTTGAAAGTTTATAAATAAAAAACGCCACCGTTTTGACTCTTTTTAGTTTTTTCACTTTTTGTAACCCTAACCCTACACGGTTACACCCACCCACCCATTGTCTCAGACTCTCAATCTCCTCATTTCCTCGCGTCGCACCAGTAGGTCCAACTCTAGCACACACCAGTAGGTCCAGGCCGTCCAACACGCACCAACAAGTCCAAAGACTCCAAACTCTCTCTCTCAGTCTCTCACAGTCACAGATCACAGTCTCTCTCTTAGTTTCAGAGTCTCTCACGGAGTCACAGTCTCTCTCTCTCAGCATGGTCTTGACTGATAATTTACCGCTTAATCAACCGATAATTAATCGCTTAACCGTTTTAACCGAATTAACCAAAAATTTAAGTTCGGTAGTCGAAATAGGCTCTATCGACACCAAATTAACCGATACCCAACCCTACACATAGCTATGGAAGGAAGTCTGATTTTTAGGTGCCGTAGCCAAATGGAACATGTTGTTGATGACATTATTCTTATAATATGAGCATCTCTTTAGATTTTAGTAGTCAAAACTTCATTTCCATAAACCAATGAAATTATTCAACCACATGAAGCATGGCAAGGAACATGCTTAAAAACAGGAATTGATCACTAAGATTATATGAAAGGCAGGCTTCCAAAAGTTGAGATTTGACTCCTAGTTCCAAATGATGCAGTCAAAAAGTTTGATCTCATGATATTCATCCAAATATCAGCTGATTTGAGATCAATAAATAGTCTGAAAAACGAACGAAAACATCTCGATTTTGAACATCCCATTCCCCCTCTAAGCACTTAAGAAAGGGAAATGAAGAATATTGGTCTACCCACAAAGTGCTGCAAGTAGATGAAACCCGCATGGGAAAATAAGATTTTGTACTGCTATAAATGGCGGGCGGGTTGCTTATGGATTTACATTGTACAGACCTATTAAATTAAGCTTTTAGAACAAGCGGTAATTTAATATAGTATTAGAGCCAAAGGTCCTGAGTTCGAACCTTGACTCTATCATTTAACTCTCATTTTAATCAAATATTCCTCATGTTGAGCCTCAACTATTAAAAGAAAGTTTGAGCCCACGCGTGAGGGGGAGTATTAAAATACTGATTAAATGATTAAATTTACTTCTTCCTATCAGCTTAAGCTTTTTGGATAAGTGGTGATTTAATATGGTATCAGAGCCAAAGGTTCTAAGTTCGAACATCGACTCCATCATTTCACCCCCCATTTCAATTAAATATTCCACGTGTTAGACATCACCTATTAAAATGGAGTTTGAGCCCACACGTGAGGGGAAATGTTAAAGTATTGATTAAATGATTAAATTTACTTCTTCTTATCAACTTAAACTTTTGAGATAAGTGGTGATTTAACATGGTATCAAAGTCAAAGGTCCTGAGTTCTTACTATAGACAATCTTAAAAAGAGGCACATTATCGTGATTGACAGATGTTGTATGTGTAAAAGGCATGGGGAATCTGTAGATCATCTTCTTTTTCATTGTGAGGCCGCCTGCGCCTTATGGAATAACATCTTCAATCGCTTTGGGTTATCTTGGGTTATGCCTCTTTGAGTTGTCGATTTGTTCGCTTCCTAGTGGACAGGTGGGCGCTCCCAGAGTGCTGTTGTGTGAAAAATGGTGTCTTATTGTCTTATGTGGTGTCTGTGAAGGGAACGTAATAACAGAAACTACGAGGACCAAGAGAAAACGTTAGAGGAACTCAAGTCTTTCTTTTTTCATACTCTTTTTTCCTGGACAGCTGTCTATTTAGCTCCTTTAGTAATTAGCTATAATGAGTTTCTTGTTCATTTTTCTTCTCCTATTTAAGCGATTCTTTGTATACTTCCTGTGTACCAGAACTACGCTTTTGCGTTATTAATATATTTTCTTACTTATTAAAAAAAAAGAGCCAAAGGTTCTGAGTTCAAACCTTAACTCCGTCATTTACCTCTCATTTCAATTAATATTCCACATGTTGGGTCTCACTTATTAAAAGGGAGTTTAAGCTCACACGTGAGGAGGAGTATTAAAGTATTGATTAAATGATTAAATTTACCTCTTTCTATAAGCTTAAGCTTTTAGGACAAGTGGTAATTTAACAAGACCTTCATGCTTAAGCCAAGCAATTACTTTGTAAAGAAAATCATGCACACCATTTACCAATATCCAAGTTTCATATATATTAGTTGTGTGTGTGTGTGTTTAAAAGACATGCACGGTTATGTTTTTCAAAAGCATACCTCTTGATTTGAATCCAACTCGTACCCATTCTTCGCTGCTAATGCTTTTGCAATTCCCACAGATTCCTACAGTTCAAGATGTAACATGATTTGATTGGTAACTATAGTTAATGTCAAACTAAGAAAAATTTACAAGATAAAAAATCTAGATCTGCGACTCTTACCAATATAGCTACACCAGTGATGAGAAATGCAGTTGGAATCAAAGACGTTACATACCCAAAACCTTTAGGTATAGAAAATTTTGGGAGGCCCTGAGGTATATCTCCTACCTAAAACAAAGCCAAGAATCCTTTATCAGTCTTGTGAACATATTAGCAGCCTAAGTTATAATTTGTCTTTCGAGAAAGAACATTAAGACAACTAAAAGGAAACATTTTTTTTTTAAAAAAAAAAAGAACAATTGGCCAACATTTTTATGTGAAGCTTTCTGTCTTTGACATTAATAGCAATTCAATCTTAAGACAGGGTTCCACATTAGACCATGATTACATAATGCAGGGAACTCCATAACATCACATCATTAGTTCGGACTTCAATCCCTCTATTTCTCCATCCATCAACCACATCCTTTTGCCATCTTAACCTCTGTATAAAGACAGCACATTGAACTAGGTGCTTCTCATACTTATATGGTTAACAAAAACAATATTTCAGTTAATTTTTTCTCCACGACTTGTAGGGGATTCCATAGAAGCTTTGAATGAACATCAACAAACTATTTATTACTTGCCAAAACAATATTTCCATTAATTTTTTCTCCACAACTTGTAGGGGATTCCATAGAAGCTTTGAATGAACATAAACAAAATATTTATTACTTGTATTAATACGAAAAATAAAAAGCAAATATCTATTCATAAGTAGATGTCCAAGGTCTGATATCTCCATCTCTTGCACACATGTATATGCACACTAATTTCTCAAGAAGTATCTTTATGTAGTTATATTCATGTTCTAGCTCCAGTGTAATCAAACACATTTAATTATGACTGGTGACATATATCTTATCGCATCAACTCATTGGGATGAAACTGGAGACTCAAAATAATTTCTCTTTTTCTTGTGACTCTTTTTAGCTTCATGTATAATGATAAAATTCACAAAAACAGCACATTAGATGCAAGTACAAGTTTCTTTCATCTAAAATACAATCATTCACCAAATCTGCATAGAATGGGTTTACTATTAGATATGTTTTAATCACCACAAAGTTATTTGACAACCCCAAGCGTCTGCTGAAACTATAGTTTCAAGAATCAATCTTTAAAACCCATCAAATAGTCATAATTTCCTTTTGTCAATCCCAAAATTTAATCAATGAAAAGATTGTCTTAACAATTGGTCGTCAACAACAACCTGAATTTGGTTTCTCTGGCCTAAATCATCTTTTCTTTTTTCATTTAGTGATTACCAATATTTACAATTAAATTGTTGTAGCGCATTAGAAATTACCCCTTAAATTGAGGACTTAAATACAACTTCTTCAATATGTTGAAGTAGTGAAGGACATGAAGGATATTTTTTGTTAGGAATAAAGGCATTTGAAGTGCTAATAATCTGGTCAAATTACAACTTGATCCAAATTATGTAGATGGCAATTTCAGGGATGTTACCAGATTAGTTTTTTTTTAAAAAAAATTAGATTCACGATTGGTAATTTCGGGTTGATATCATATGAGCAAGCCTGAACAAGTCTTAAATTCATTATTCCAGAAGCATAAAACTAGAAACAGCATTTCCATGAACATATTACTAAATCCAATACCAAATAATTTAGAGTGTTTAATATATGGCATATGCCATTCTCACCAAAGTTATGGAAGATGGATGAAAAATTTTCGCAAAAGTTGTACCCAAAACGACTCCTGTGAGGGGACCGGCAGCTCTCAGGAATCGCAAGTACTTCCTTGATTTTCCCTATATGTGAAAAATAAAATCATAACTAGATTCCAGATGAAGATAGATATCCCTTCAAAATAATACAATGTACTCATACCAGATGCTTCATGACCAGAAGTATTGCAAGAATGATGGATCCCATTACAAAAGGGGGCCAAGAAAACTACAAAAGGAAAAACTTCCTGTGGTTAAAAAAGGGAATTTATAAGCGAACATAAAAGGCAACACAGATGATGTTAAATTGAATACCTTGGTATGAAAATAATCAGTTAAGCATATTAAAGGGCTTCTTGAATGCTATAAACCACGAACAGTTAGATAATAGTGCAGAGAGTTGGCAAATTACTTGTGCCAAAAAACCATAACGTGAATTGCACCCATTTTCCCAATCTTTTAAATGCACTTTTCCTATTTTCATAATTCCATGTTTTCAGACCAACTTCCATGACTTCTAACATTGAAAACTAGGTTTGATGGGATTAGTGTTATATCCAATCTTTAATCCTAAAAGCCTCCACATTTCATCTTAGGTAAACATTGTTACAAACTCAAAATTTCTGACAGGTTCCTATTAGTTAACCGGCCGCTGACTGCAATGGGTCCTCTTCAGTCAAACATTGTCTCTAACCTAGTACATTCTTCACGGTAGTTGCGTATAAATGCAGAAAAGGTACTAAAAAGAAAATTCTGAATCATTCCCTATAGAATATGATGACAAAACCTACATAAATTTGACTTCGCTCAACTGATTCAGAAATCCAGGAGAAGATTAAATATATCTACAAATTATAGTATGTGCAAAACAGTGTTACATGTATAACTGTCAGATTGTAAGAGTTTTCTGATCCCTCAAAAGACATTACCAAAGAACGGCCCAATCTCAACACACAAGTGCAGATATAGACTGGCCGGTATCACTTTAGGGGTAACAACATGTGAAAGAGATACTTTCCAAAAGGATTTCACTTTTTGACCATGGCTAGACACATTACAAATAGAAAGAAAATAATCAACAAGATTGCACTCAACAGAACACACAGAACCTAAACTTTTTCTTTGAAGTCAGATATCAGCTTGTTATTGCAAACCAAGCTCATAAAAAAAGGATATCGCATTTAGTAATGAATCAAAGAAATGGGCAAAATCAAACACATTACATAGTAACGGCAAATATATGACAAAATAATATGCGAAGGATATACCACTTGGGCATGCAAAGCATACCCCATCTGCTCCAGCTATGATGCTCTTAATCAATGGCACAATCTTGCTACTCCGTTCTACATCGTATCCCAAAAAATATTTTGCTTGAGATAGTGCAATCACGATGGCTGAAGCAGTTGTAAAGCCAGAAATTACAGAGTGGCTGATGAAACGAATAAGCCACCCGAGCCTTAAAGTTCAAAGAATAGATTGCATAAATTATAAAAGGCATAAAGAAAATCAGAGAACATACTTATCGAAATGAATCAGAAAATCAAGGATTAACTTAAAAAATTAAAAATATTCATTTTTAGGAAAAACTAAAAGTCAATGGCCAAGGTTAGGATCCATGTAAATCCTCAAAATTTGCCCACTCTTCAAAATGAAGACAAGCTAGATGCTAAGTGGTTGTTCACATGTAATAATACAGAACAGTTTTTAGAAAATTCCATCTACCTAACACGAATGCTCTGTACCTCCAAAAGTTCCTCTTTGTGAGATAGAAGACTGCCATTATACGGCTTAAGAATAATTTTTCAAAGATATCATACCCACACAAGCCAAGGATCTATATTGGTGCGTAAGACATATTGTTCTATCCCCAGAACACTTTGCATGATTCAACCTGCTGGGGTTTTTAAGGTATACCAACAATAAAGTCTATAAAAAAGAAAGCGATTTGCATGCTTTAACAATTTCTGTGAAGAGAAAAGATAAGCAGAAGAACCTCAAGAGCCCCATTATGCATTCCAATATCCCAACCATAAGCGCCAATAATATTGCAAGTTCTGTGTATAGCTCGTCAGATGAATCAGAAATTTCACTTAAGACATTGGAGACCAGGAGAGAAACCAATGCTACCGGACCAACTGCAAGCTGACGAGAGGACCCAAATATGGCGTACACAAATAAAGGCACAAAACCAGAGTCTGCCTTGCAAAATCAGAAGTTATAATTCCAAAATTATATAAGCAGCTATGATAAAGAAATGAGGAAAAGAATGAGCATTTATGTAAGTAGAAAAGGTAAAATACAACTTAATAGAACAGATCAAAGTAAAATTTTTTTCTTTTTTAAAGACAATACGGTAGCAATTTAGCTACATTTTTGGTACATAGCACACAGTTCTATCATTGAACCACTACTTCAGCGTATGCCCCAATAACCAAAAAGAATTGTTAGTTGAGGATTGTAGACAAGTAAAATTTAGAATTCTTGGAACTCAGTAGGCTTTTTCTTTTCTTTTCTAATTTTTTTTCAAAACTCTGTCAACATATCATAGGGAGTTTTCAGTGTCTCCTAGAAACTTGCAAATGTAAATTTAAGAATTTTTATTCCTATTTCAGGTAGAAAGTATAGTAGAGCCAAATCATATATAAAATAATGAAATTCAGAACACCACATTTTTACCAGAAAGAAAGTTACAGAATTTTCAATAATCCTATACTCAACTCAACTAAGCCTAAATGGCAATTGAAAAAGGTTAGCTACCTCCAATCGGATCAGCTACATGGATCTTTTTCACCATTCACTCCATCAAATATCATGCTCTCTCTCTTGCAAAAGTAAAAAATCAGCTCCGTTTGTCAATGCTTTTTAGAGGTCTTCTTTATGTTTTTTGTTTGAAAAAGTGTTCTGATATCACATAAAATGTGAAAGTAATTTTGAGTGTTTTGTATTTTTTTTTGTTGTTTGTTAATTTTTTTTGTTTTGAAAAGAGAAAATAAAAGAGAGAAAGAAAGAGTGTTATCAAACAAAGCCAAAGAAAGTGGAATTTTCCATCATAATACAATAATAATTATTAAAATGGATCAAAGCAATATCTCTACAAATGAAATCGAGAAACTTTAATAAAATAATAATCTGGCATTTAACTTACAAAGTCCATATATTGGTTCAAGCCCAGCTAATTTTGCATAAGACATCGCCTGGTCATTCACAAGAAATAGTCAAAATACTGAACTTGCATGCAATCCATGTAATTAAAATATCTACCTCAATCAATCTCATACCAATAAGGTATCACCGACACAGAACCACTGAAGGAAACCGCATAAAAATGATTTGAAGTTACAATCAACTAGCGTAGATGCTTCATGAGTTCGAGCAGAGTACAAAAACAGTAACCAATTGAGGTCAAAGCGATGCTAGTTTTTCTACACCATAATTGGCTTAGAACTTACAGTCATTGGAATTTTCAATATGGGTCTGTAACAGTCAATAAAAAGTAAATCGAAACATAGTTTTCAAAGAAAAGAAAGAAATAATGAATCAAATCATCAATAGTTAAGCAAATGGCCCAAACCTATCATATCAAAACAAAGAAAAATCGGACTATCCACAAATACAAACTTTTAGTAATTTCAACTTTAATTATGGCAACTGGGCTATGACCTCGCAAAATCACCTACTAGAATTGTAGAAATCTGTCCAATCATCAAAAAGTTAAGTGCTGAACTCTTTCCTTATTCACGTGAATAAGGAAAGAGTTGAAAATCCGCAAAAGAAAAGCTAAAAACTCAAAAGAAAATGGACATTTTCAAATACTCCCGTTTGGTACCTGAGAAATTGCAGGAAAAAATGGAAGAATTCAGTATTTAATGTCGAGAAATTTATTTTTAAAGGAAAAAAAAAAATCCACTCGACTAATTGATCGTAAAACGACAGTCCAGCTTAGTTGAGCTGAGTCCTGTAGCTTTCGGAAACAGAAACAACATAAATTCAATGTAAACTATCAATGTAAAAAGAATATCAATTTCTTTCGGAAACCAGTGGCCGTAATTGACTCGACTTTTATAAACACCATACATAAACTCTCGAAAAGTTTCTCTTCCTTTCTTTTCTTTTCTCAGAAACCAAGCAAAAGAAGAAAAAAGAACGAAAATGGAGGAGGGTAGGATCACCTGCGGGACGAGCATGACACCGACGGTGGTGCCAGCCATGAGATCGACCTGGAAGTACTCCCTCCATTTGTACGTACTAATCCAACGGTAGCAGGGGAGGAAGAGCCCGATCCACTGGGCCCAGGTCAAGCGCTGGAGCTTTAACGTCCACCTGGAGAAGAGGACGCTGGGATAAGAGCCGGAAAAGGAGGAGGAAGACGACGCCGTGTCGGGATGCTGCAAGGGGATGATCTTGACGGGCCGGGTCGAGCTCGGCATGGAGTGTTCCGACTCGGAGATGTTCGGAGCGCTGTACGTTATCTCCATGCTCCCGACGGTTCACTTGGGTCATACAACCATCGCCCCCGTGGCTCGGGCCGCAGCGTCCTTTTTGGGTGCCTGAGGATGGTCAACCTTTATGATCAAAACGACAAAGCTCGTTTTGCCATATGGGAAGATTCCAGGATCACGCTTGTATGCGAATAATGCGATAGTGCAAACTACCGCAGATGGCCCAGATTTTCTCAAAGTCTTTTTAACTCAAAAAAAAATATATATATATATCTTTCCCGTAAAAAATTCCTGCAGTCAAAAAAACCCAAAAAAGCTCACGCCTACCATTTGGCCACTTGATTTTGTTCCACCAAAAAAAAAAAGTATAAGAGATACTTTTCTATTTTATTACAGCAAAAAAAAAAAATCCTATTAAGTATAAATATAATTGTTTGGTTTCATTCTTTGACGGATAGATCAGTGTAACAATATGATTTCACTAGCCCTCCACTTCCAAGAGACGTCTTAATTTGGCGGTGCACCAATAACGGGATCTTTTCTATCAAAAGTGCATACCATATGGACAAAGATCTCCAAAATATGCGGCGTGGTGGGATTTACGGGCAAGGGGATGGAGACCTAGTGTGGAAGACCCTTTGAAAACTCAATGTCCCAAATGTGGTCAAAATGTTCATGTGGCAGGCGTACAACGACCTCCTCCCCAGGCAATCTAACCTGGTCAAAGGGGTATCATCCATGAAGCACAATGCATCTTTTATGAGAATGATGAAAAAACTGTGGGATATATTTTATAGAGTTGCCCTTCTGCACAAGATGTTTGGAGTTGTGGTCCTCGCAAGCTTCAAAAGGCCACGGGTATGTATCTCACCTTTTTCTATGTTTTTGGAGAGATGCTAGGTCGCTGCGATCTAGCTGAACTTGAGTTGATGGCAGTGGTAGTCCGAACCATTTAGTTTAGAAGAAATACTGTCGTTCATGGGGGTTTGTTTACTCCTCCTATTCAAGTTTTTCATGTTGCTAGCAACTCTTTGGATGACTTCCAAATGATCATTGGCCCCGAATCTACTTTTGAGAATCCTCTCCCTACAGCACTCCACACTCCATAGACAAAACCCCCTCACATGTATTTTTAAAGTTAATTGGGATGCAGCTGTGGATAAGGGGACTGGACGAATAGGGATTGAAATTATAGTGCGGGATCATGAAGGAATTCTCTTGGCAGCTCGNATTCATGTAACTAATTTTTACAAATCCGTGTAATAATATGATATGTGTTTTTAAAATGTGTGAGAAATTCATATTTTCTTGTTAATGTAATAAAAAAAATGTTAAATACATATGCTATTAAAAAAATTAAAAATATTACTCAATATTTCCAAGTAACATTTTTTTAATATTATTATTTATGTGGCACATTTACATCTATTTGTTTTATTTAAAAAAAAATAAAAGAAACAAATAAAAAATAACAAAAACAAAGATAATGTAACTTGAGAATGCTTAATAACATTTTTTTAAAAAAAAAAATACTCTTCGCACATGCTAAGTAATGCATAAAAAAATAAATTAAAAAAATGAAAAAAGAAAAACCGGTCTGATCACCTTTCATGGAAGGAATTTCTTTTTTTTATTGTCTAATTTTTTTTGAGCCTTGAGAAAATCTGGGTCATTCATGCAAACTACCACACGCCAGATCCCAATTCAAAATATTCCAAGTAAATATTTCAAACTAACTTGTAAATTAAATAAATTGTTTTCATTTAGGAATAATAAAGCTTTTATTATAAGGTATTTATAAATTGACATGGTAGTTTACTTGACACTTATAATATATGTCATCAAATGTGAATTGCTACATTTAAAAATTAGTATGATAATTTACGTAATGCTTATCATGTCAATCATTAAAAATATAAACGTTTATATGACAGTTCACATTATATTATTTTTATAAAACATAAACTTTTACTTACGTTTATAAGAGATAAGAGATAGAGAATATCTCTGACAATATTCTGGCTGCCTATGAAATGTTGCACTCCATGCATTATAGAACGTGGGGAAGGTAGGGTTTATGGTCATCAAACTCGATATGAGTAAAGCTTACGACCAGGTGGAGTGATGTTTTTTGGAAGCTGTTATGCAGCGATTGAGTTTCTCCAACCGATGGATTCGGCTTATTATGCAGTGTGTCACTACTGTCTCTTATGCTGTGGTGGTGAACGGCCAACCTGTGGAGAATGTTAAACCAACACGTGAAATTCGGTAGGGGGACCTGATTTCCCCTTATTTATTTTTACTTTGTGCGGAGGCACTCAGCTCTCTTATCCACCGAGCGGATAGCTCAGGGTATATTACAGGTGTTCCCACTTTAAAAAAAGGCCGCCGCCTCAGTCATTTATTCTTTGCAGATGACAGTTTACTCTTCTGCAAGGCCA
The DNA here is from genome assembly GCA_900184695.1 of Betula pendula. Lineage (NCBI taxonomy): Eukaryota > Viridiplantae > Streptophyta > Magnoliopsida > Fagales > Betulaceae > Betula > Betula pendula. Next base: position 34,347 of record FXXK01002086.1, read on the forward strand.
ATTATGTGGAATGGCGTAGGTTGGTGTGGTTGTTGGAAAAATATGAAGCAGCATCTAGTCAAAAACTCAATAAGGAGAAAACCTCTCTCATTTTCAGTCGGAACACAAGCCCAGAGAAGAAACAATAAATTATTCAGCTGTTAGACTTCCAAGCTACCCAACGGTATGACAAGTATCTTGGTTTACCTATTCTTATTGGAAAGTCAATATTCAAAACTTTTAAAAGTATCAAAGACAGAGTGTAGAACCGGTTGAATAATTGGAAGACCAAGTTTCTCTCGCAAGCAGGAAAGGAGATTCTCTTGAAAGTGGTGGTCCAAGCCATTCCAACTTATAGTATGGGCGTCTTTCAACTCTCAATTTCTCTCTGCAAAGACATTAATGGGATGATGCAGAAGTTTTGGTGGGGGCACAAGAAAAATGTTTTCAAAATTCATTAGATGAGCTGGGACAAAATGGGCATTTCGAAAGCCCAGGGAGGCATGAAATTCAGAGACCTCGTCAGTTTAACAAAACCCTCTTGGCCAAACAATGCTGGAAGCTTCTCCAGAGCCCAAATTCACTAGCAGCTTTAATTATCAAGGCCAAATACTACCCTCGTTCCACCACCTTGGAGGCCAAATTGGGTAATCAACCTTCTTTTGCTTGGAGAAGCTTATTCTCGGCTTCTGATCTTCTAAAGGACGGGCTTGTTTGGCGTGTTGGTGATGAGAAAGACATTCAAGTTTGGCAAGATCGATGGATTCCAACCCCCATTTCTTTCTCCATTCAATCCCCACAACGGCTTTTATTAGAGGATGCACAGATTGCAGAGTTAATTGATCAAGAGACAAAGTGGTGGAATTTAAACTTATTACAAGAAGTATTCAATGAGGAGGAAGCACAAGTCATCCAACAGATTTCACTAGCCCTCAACTTCCAAGAGACGTCTTAATTTGGCGGTGCACCAATAACGGGATCTTTTCTATCAGAAGTGCATACCATATGGACAAAGATCTCCAAAATATGCGGCGTGGTGGGATTTACGGGCAAGGGGATGGAGACCTAGTGTGGAAGACCCTTTGAAAACTCAATGTCCCAAATGTGGTTAAAATGTTCATGTGGCGGGCGTACAACGACCTCCTCCCCAGGCGATCTAACCTGGTCAAAGGGGTATCATCCATGAAGCACAATGCATCTTTTATGAGAATGATGAAGAAAATGTGGGATATATTTTATAGAGTTGCCCTTTTGCACAAGATGTTTGGAGTTGTGGTCCCCGCAAGCTTCAAAAGGCCACGGGTATGTATCTCACCTTTTTCTATGTTTTTGGAGAGATGCTAGGTCGCTGCGATCTAGTTGAACTTGAGTTGATGGCAGTGGTAGTCCGAACCATTTAGTTTAGAAGAAATACTGTCGTTCATGGGGGTTTGTTTACTCCTCCTATTCAAGTTTTTCATGTTGCTAGCAACTCTTTGGATGACTTCCAAAGGATCATTGGCCCCGAATCTACTTTTGAGAATCCTCTCCCTACAACACTCCACACTCCATGGACAAAACCCCCTCACATGTATTTTTAAAGTTAATTGGGATGCAGCTGTGGATAAGGGGACTGGACGAATAGGGATTGATATTATAGTGCGGGATCATGAAGGAATTCTCTTGGCAGCTCATAGCTTCGCAAAGCCTATAGTGGTCGATCTTGTTGCGGCTGAAGGTCTGGCTGCTTTTTACGCAGTGGAATTTAGTCGGGACACGTGTTTCAATGATATCATTTTGGAAGACGATACTTTACAAATTGTAGCTGCGGTACAAACGGATAGTCAACATTGGAGCAGATTTGATCATATTGTAGATGGTATCAAATTGGAACTGAGTCAATTGAGGTCTTGACAGATTAATCATGTTAAGAGGGATGTGAACTCAGCTACTCATGTTTTAACCCGAGAGGGTATCAAGAACGTCATAGATAGGGTTTGGGTTGAAGAAACCTCAAATTGTATCTATGGTATTGTATTCAGGAAGCAATTTGCCCCTATCTAATTATTGGTTATCAATATAATTTCAACTTTGTTCAAAAAAAAAAAAAAAAAAGAGTTTATAAGAGCATTTAACAGCTTCTTTTATATTTTATTTAATGGAGGGTATCGAACTATTATTTGTTTTATTATTCAAATAAATTTTACAATAGTTTCTATTATTATTTCTCTATACTATTTAAATATTCTTTAAATTAAATACAAGGAGAAAGATAAAAGAAATAGAAATCATTATATATTGTTTCAAATAAATGTTAGAGAAAAAAAAATTATATTCAAATAATGTATGGTTCTTTAGATTAAGAGTACAACTTTAAGTTCTTTTGGTGTTTTATTAGTTTAAAAAACACTAAAAAAAGCTATTGCGTAAATTTTTTTAACAATTTTTTTTTTTTTTCATCAGGAAAAGAGAATATGATTTATGAAAAAAATTACTAGTACTCTAAGAAAATAGTTGAAAAAACTGTAGCACAATTTTTCATACAAAAGCTACGAGAAACGTGATAAATCATGTAATTATTCATTATAAAAAAATAAAATCATGTAATTACCAAAAATCATCGTTATTAGGTTTGCTAATAAAATTTGTTCACCGACTCAAAGGCTCAAAGCGATTTAAAAGAGTTTCCGGAAAATAATTACATTATTTTCTAGTAAATAATTTGTTCCCGAAAAGGGGTGCTAGTAAATGTTAAAAAAACGCATTTAAGCAGCAAATGATAGGGGGGGAAATTACATTAGAACGTAGGTGGACGTAATTTGGGTCAGATTCACGACGATAAGGTGATCTGACACAACTCGGATGCGTGTACGTCATTTGTGTTTGACTCAGCATCCAGCTAGTATTGACAGCAAACCACGTGCAAATCTACTTCCCGGCCGATCATACATGTTAGGGAGGATCTCTCCTACAGAATCGGAAATATATTACTCTCAACTATTTTTTGAAATTCTTCCTGCCCTCTGTAATTTTACAGGGGATGTGAAAATAAGGAAAAAGCCTAGGTTCATAAAAATTGCAATAAATTTGCATTTATTATCTAAAAAATCGCAATATCAAACTATTTTAACCGACCGTAAAAATTGTACATAGGAAAAAGCCCAGATTCATAAAGGATTTATCAAACGTCATGTCTTCTTTACAAATTACTATGTACATATAACTATCAAGTCATATGTTATCCTAAATGTATTTCAAGAACGAAAATCATATACCGTTTATAAAATTAAATTCAACTGTTAAAAGCTTTCTGAATTTCAATCAATCTTAGACGATTGAATTTAGTGGGTCATAACATTTAGTACTTGAGATGCTGTTAGTAGGTTCAATACTTCAATGTAGTGGAGACACGTGGCCTACTAAGGTAATTTTACCGTGCAACCCTCTATACTTTTTTTTTAATAATATATATATATATATAATATATATATATATATATTTTTTTTTGTCATTTTCTATTTTTATACTTTTCAAAATTATCATTATATATATTATATAGAGTATACACATGTAAATAAAAAGCAATTAAATTTTAGTCTTTAGTATAGGAAGGAAACTTCTCTTAGCTCTTAGCCTCTTAAGAATAACAATTTAAGGAAGATTGACTAGGATACGGAGATCGATTTTAGAATCAATTTGTGTTTGAAAATGTCAAAGAAAAGATATTTGTGTGTACGTGAGTACATGTCTAGGAACTACATCAAACCTTTTGTAAGTATTTAGACTTGCATGATATTTGTTATACTGTTTATCGGTAAATATAAACATAACTCTGGGCTGAAATGAATAGTATTTCAGTCCAGGCACATGAATAGTATTTTATGGGCCCCATATATATATATTTTTTTAAAATTTATCCAGCCTAAACTGAAATACTGTTCATTTCAACCTGAACTTACCTGAATCACTGCTCTACTGTTTATAGCTAGAAAACAGGAAAGTGAGATGTTAAATGTAGCATCACTATCATTCTTTTATGTTCTTTTATAATGCAAAACATTTAAAATTGCTTTTACCTTTATACCACATTAAAATACTTCTTTGAACCAAAAATAAAAAATACTCCCTAATCACGTCATCGAACAGAGCTTATATTTTCTCTCTTTCGTTGGGTATTCCGATTGTCATCCAACCCCTCAAAGAACAAAACCTGGCTCCACCACTGACCAGGGACTCCTTTCACTTCCGCTCAGTATCGAGTAGCTGGGTGTGATGACATCCAAGTGCAATAACCTTCCCCAACAATCAATGGGCTCTTAGTCTTTTAGTACTTCTCTTTTAGAAGATTTGGGGTTCACCCATGTTTAGATGTTTAAGATTGGGTTATTCTAGCATTTTATCCAAAAAAGAAATGTTTATGCCCATCATTCAATACGCGTGCAATCTTGGTTGCCTCATAAAAACTAGTAAATGTCATGAGTGTAAAAACGAGACAGTTATTAACCGCTTATAACCGGATAATCGGAAATAATCGGATAACCGAACAAACCGAAAAACCAGAAATAACAGCAACCGGATAACGGGATAGGCCGATTGCAATTGCGGTAATTAATTTTAGAAAACCAATTATTAACCGGATAACCGGTTTTATATTATATTTATTAATTTATATATATATATAATTATTAATTTATACAAGTACATATTCACTTTTTTTTTTTTCTTTCTTCTCTCCTTTTTTTTTTTTTTTTTTCTTCTCTCCTATCTCAAAACACAAGCTCCCTGCAGTAGGGAGCTAGAACAGCAGGGAGCTTCATGCTCCCTACAGCAGAAGCTCCCTGCTGCAGGGACGCAGCAAGGAGCTCATCTTGAGAGAGAGGAGAAAAAAAGAAAGAAGAAGAGAAAAAAAGAAAAAAAAAAAAAAAAGAATTGTTCCACATTGAATATAACAAAACTTTTTTTATCCTCTACTTCTATAAAAAAGTTACTTGAACCTTTGTAAGCATAGCTTCTCAAGATACCTGAAAAAATATTGATATTAATATATATATAAAACTCGATCAGAAGTGATTATATATATTGTGTTTCATAATATCAAAAACCGGTTACTGATTATTAGCAACCGCAACCGGGACCCCGGTTGCGATTGCGGTTATTATATTTTTAATAACCGACTCCGGTTGTGGTTATTGCCTAATAACCATAACTGGAGTCCCCAGTTATTAAAAATATAATAACCGCAACCGCAACCGATTGTACACCCCTAGTGAATATTTAGCAAATGCTTAGGCATTTTCCTACTCCAACTATCAAATGTTCCAAAATATAGACATTTCCACCAAGCTAAAACCAACATCAATTTCGACACAAGTTTTACAGCTTCAGATTGTTCTCAATAGGAATTAATGTAACACATTCAAGTAGGAGCAATGACGTGTAGAGTGGGAAAAAACAGAGCATGAAACAAAAGTATGATAGATATAGCATCTGACTTACTTTTTTGGACTAGGAGTGTGTTTGAGCATGCTCAGGTTTGTGCGAGAACTCGTAATCCAGATGTACAAAGGCACGCTCAATCTCGGGCAGGAGCTCAAGCTTTTCCTGCAAGGATTCCCCAATGTCATGCGCCTCTTGCAAAGGCATGTCTGCCGGCAATACTATGTCAACCTCCACAAAGTAGTGCGACCCAAAGGTGTAAGCCCTGACCGTATCAATATGTCTTATGGCCTTGTGGTGATTCCAAGAGAGGTACGTAAGTTTCTGTAGATATTCTGGAGTAGCTGATTTTCCCACAAGGGAATTCACATTTTCCAACACTGTCATTGACCATGTACGGATGGTGTACAAAGCCAGCTGCAGCAAGTCCAAAGTAATATGTAAGTGCAACGGTGCTTTGAGAGGGAGAGAGAAGAAGAACAAGAAGAATGAAATGCCAGCAGCAATCGCTTCAAACGATATCAGAGCATTTGCTGGATCCAAAAGTCTTCAGGGTGTCAATAGACAAAATAAATCAGAAGCTTAACACCATGTTACTAAACAGGTTTGTTTAAAAGGATTAGAAATGCCATGTTATTGGTCACAGAAAAAGAGAGAAGCATAGGGGCATAAAAACATATGCAGAATTGCCAAGGTGCATATACTTGGATAGACAGTTTCTTAAGAGCACTATGACAGCCTTTTATCTATTCCCTAAAAAATCATATGACTAAAGTTGTACAAGATTGGTAACTCCAATAAAGAACCAATATATGGCAACTCGACTTCTATAGCTGTTCTATGCAACAAAAAATTATATGAACATTTCTTTCAGCATAGGTGCAACTATAACTCCATACATTGAACATAAGAAGGGACAAAAATTAAGATAGAGAGAGAGAGTCCCTTACAATGATAGCTCCAACAGGGTCCATCCATTCATCAATATACTTTGCAAGAAGAGCAGCAATGAGTCCAATGATGTTGGTGATAACATCAAAAAAGTGATCTTGGGCATAAGCTTTGATGATCTCATTAGTGAAAGTGCGACAATAAATAGCCAAAGCAAGTTTTACCAAAGTCACAGAAAGCATAATGCCAACAAGCCATCGCTCCTGCTCCTTCGTCAAGTTGAATCCCTCCTCCTAGGAAGCACATAAATATTGAGAAGCAACATTAGAGAGACAGTTTGTGCTCTCGAGATTCAAATATATCCAGTAATTCCAAGAATCCTAATAAAAATAGAGAAACAAGTCCGTGAAAAATGGAACCTTAACACATTAAGAAGTCAACTAGCACCCACTTACATCAGATAATAGTGTGCGCATCGACTCCAAGATAATCTGCAGTCCAAGAGTCGCCATGACAGAGGCAAATACGAGGATTCCCTGCAAATTATTGTGAGATGTATCAAACTCTATGATTGTAATATTATTGCAAGTCGCAGCAAATTTTTATTTTTTATTTTTGGGAAGGGAAGGGGGGGATTGAGCACCAATAATTTTATTTCAACTGCGAAACAAGAAAACATATTATGAAAGGAGGAGGAGACAATATTTAAGTATGAACCCAGAATATAGGCACACATGTAAGAACACTTGCAACAACTAGGTTTATTTTAGTAAAACATGAACTTCTATGATTTCATAAGTATGACTCATCGTTATAAAAACTTTCCCTTCCTTCCAGTGATAATATCACAAAAGAATACCACTTTTGCATTAGGCAATGTCCATTCAACCACATACAAGTCAAGTAATATTCATTTACAGTTAGTGAATGCAAATCTAAATCTTGATCTCGCCAATAATCAGTCATGGATCATTGCACAGAATCCGTTTATGATTGGAGAGAATGGATTAAGAATATCAAACTCAAAATAGTGCCACTTTGAGACCAGTCCACATCCTTCCAAAAAATTGGTAATGCAATTGGAAAATAAGTTTAGGACAAGTTTGAATAGTTAGTGCTGGTAAAAACAGGTTCACATACTAGAATTAAGAAAAACTGTAAGAGGTCATGTATGAGAAAATTGGTTATTGGTCATCTAGAATCAGAATGTTATTGAATAACAGTGATATAAAACCTAGCAGAAAAATAATTTGACAAAGACAAGGTGACAGTGTGTATCGAGCACGCAACACTATACATGCATGTACAAGTATAACAATTTAGCATAAACTTGAGTTCCATCAATAATGCAATAATCACATGTAAACTTGAGCATATAAATTAGACTATCATGCAGACTAATTGGAGGATGACTGACCAATGGCTGCATACGTTTCTTCCCAATAGGATACTGATATGGGCTTGGAGTTTGCATGGAGAACGCAGTAAACCACAGGATGAAGCCAGACAGAAGATCAAGTAGCGAGTCCAATGTGGATGCAATGATGGCCAAGGAACCACTTCGGACAGAAGCATAGACTTTAGCTGTAAAGAGAACCATGTTTGCAACATTTGAAATTCTAATGGCAAATGTTTCACTTTTAGCCAACTTTTCTTGCTCTTCCTGGAACCATAACAATAGCACCATTTCAGTTTTAAGTCCACAGCCCAAAAAAACAAACCTTAAAACTTAAGCCTTTGGCAATGCAATGATGTTATGAACCTTTGACATCCCAGGAATAAAACCACGCTCCGCTAAGGCATCCATTTCATTAAATCCCTCAAGCATTTCTACCTGCTGCTGATAGTACTCGGCCACATTATCTTCTGGACCTGCAGTCAAAAAGCAAAACGATTGAGATGGGGTTCCTGTGATATCTCTCTAATGTTGATTGTGTGTTATGTAAGTCCTAGCATCTAACTCTCCTACTACTATTTAAAAGTAACCAGTGACATACATGGGCCATGCAATTCACAACTTCTAAATCCTTTACTCGAAAAGTAGTGACTTCTAAAATGCACAATGATTTTGAGGGAAACCATGCTTCAAATTCTATCATGCTGAACTTCTAATTAGTCTGTTGAACATATAACACAAAAAATGTTTTCAGTTCTTCAACCTTATCAGCTTATAAGATACCATCTACTAGTCAAATTTCTTTCTTTTCTTAATCTATGAATAAACTATCAAACATGTCTAGACACACACACATACAAAAATACGAGAAGCGCAGCGAAACTTACAATTTCAACCATCCGGAAAGAACCCGAGACAGCGAAGCAGCCAACTCAAGAGCTCAGAACACCCAAAAAGAATTTCAAATCTTCTTCAATCATATACGATTCCACACATTTCTCTAATCCTTCCCCTCTGCCACTTTCACTTACTAATTTTTTAGTGCCAGTTTACAGAGCAAACTAGGAATTTGACCTGATAAAACAACTAGTACCACACAAAATGTATGGCAAATCATAGCAAACTGAAGCTCAAAACATCCACACCCAACAACCACTAGTTCATACGCATTTAAACATACACTAACACTACAAATAAATAACTTCTCAATGCCTGACAACTAAATTAAAGCAAAAGGCAAAGCGAAAAGAAAAGAAAAGCAATTCATACAACAATCCCACTAAACATAACTACAATTAAATAATACCAAAACAAGTAAAATTCTCACAAACCAAAAATACGGCACAGAATATTTCACTATTTCAGACCAAAAGCGAAAGAAATTAAAAAATGACCAACCAAAGTGACAGCAAAATTACCTAACACCCCAAGGCAGTCGTGGAGGCCACGAGGAGGCTTTTTCTCCTTGTGCTCCGAGGATACCTGGAATCCGTCGAAGTTCAACCGCCACGACTGGTCATTGCTGCTAGACTGAGCCAAGAGCGAGTGCTCCTCGTCGTTCTCGGGCGCCACCGGCTCCGCCATATTCCGGTCACCCAAGCAACCCTAGGAGAGAGTTGCGGGCAGTGTTTGGAAATTGAATGGGAACGAGAGAGCTTTTCCGTGAAGACTTGTAGAGCAGTGTTGTGGCTGCTACGCTTGGAGAGCTTTCAACCAGGGAAGGTAGAACGAAGACGCAAACAAATAAATAAATGAAAAGGGACACGTTTCCGTTTTTGATCGGCTGTGTGGATGACTTTGATGACTGTTGAGAGGTGATAGACTGATAGTAGCGAGAGTGTCTGGGTCTAAATTAGGTACGGCGGAAATATAGAGACTGTGTGGAGGTCAAAGATAGCTGGCGGCATTGGACGGCAGATGAGCGTCTGAGATCTGATGAAGTAGAATCGTGATGGAATGATACCGGCCACACGATTCTGATCATTCAAGTGAGGCAGTACGTCCCCTTTGACTTCTCTACCTAACAACTGAGATGAGGAGGTTTCATGATTTTGATTTCATGATTTCATCCAAGTCCTGGCGGGACCCAGGAATCTCGATTTACTTATGAAAAAAGGGAATTCCGGCCGAAAGCTGTGAGTCATTTCATTTGCAATCCACATAGAGAGATTATCAACTGCGCCCAAGCTCACTGCAACCTTGCTACGTGTTAAAAAATACTGAATTATGTTACACGTCCATCCCTTAATCATCTTTGTCCATTCCATTTTCAAATTCAATTGGATTTGAAAATCTGTACAACATATGGTTAGGAGATAAATTTCTATTATTTTTCTAAATCATTAGCTTCTTTGTTTAGCAGTTAAAATATTAGAAAAATAAAATGAGCAAAATGATTTGCTTTCATCTTTTGAGATGGTAAATTCACAATTGACTCAGTAAGACCTAATGTGGGTGTGTGCGTGGTTGTTCAGATGCATTTTCACTGTTTTTTTTTTTTATTATTTATTAGGTTTAGAAGTGACAAATACCTTCTTTTATAATTTCCTCTTTTCTCCCTTTTTCTTTTTTGAATAAAAATTTTTTTTTTTAAAAAAAAAACCCAATGTGAGTTTAAAAAATTCAATAATAAATTTATAAAATAAATAAGTTATAAATAAATATGTAACACTTCTCATGAAAAGATAAAGTTTATATATTTTTTAAACTATTACACAATTGACGATGCTCTTCCAAATTATAAATTGTTTTAATATCTTTTCAAATTATCAAAATTTTCATTCATTTGATAAATAGATGGTAAAAAAAAAATAGAGAATAGGATAAATAAATAAAATTAAAAATTAGGAATAGATGGTAAAAGTTTTAAATTCGAATCTGTGGTGTCTTGTTCAACAAGATTAATTTTTGTTCGAAAATATAAATAATCTTCACGTGTCAAAAGTGTGTGTGGGAAGGGGGGGAACAAAAAAGTTGGGGATTTTGATGAGATATTTTATATTATGTTTTTTGGGGGCCCGGGGGGAGGGGCCTTGATGCCGCCTTTTTTGAACAAGATTACAAGAACAATTAACATCTCCACGTGCGGATCAACGGCTCAGATTTAGGCATGTGGGGTTTAGGCCAGATGTGACGCATAATTTAATGGGAGATAAACTCTTCGATCCATATGGATTTATTTGGTATTCTTGATCTCTATAGAGAAAGCCTTCAACTATATATCTAATGAAAACCATCTTTTTTTCTTCGTCATTTTATTTATTTGGTAACAAGCTTCATTAACTCTAACATTATTGAAAGCATTATCACGGCCAGCTATATCGCCTCAACATACTATTAGGGGTGTTCGTCGGTTAAGTCGGTGTCGAAAATAGTATTTTCGTCTTTCGCCAAATTACAGTCGGTAAAGTCGAAAATTGTACCGACTTTACTGCATGTGGGCTTGTTTCGCTTACCGACATTACCAACTTTTGTCGGTAATGACGGTCGGAAATGTCGATTAAATCGGGTCAAGTTTTTGGTTCGGCTGTGGTAGCTCATGCACTTTTTGGGCCAATTTTTAACTTATGGCCTTGTAGCCTATTCGTTTTTTGGGTTGGAAAATAGGGTTTCTAATATGACCATTTTCAAAAATTATGAATATTTTTAAAATATAATATGACCCAATAATATAAAAACCTGTTTCAAATTTACATTCTCATAATCAACATTCACAAACCTATTAAGTCGGTCATTTACATTCTCATAGTGACATCATAAAAACTTTAAAAAAATTTTACAAAAAAACTCTTACAAAGTGATGTGGCACAATATGATTAGATTTCTCAAAATGTGAATTTTTCTCATTTCCAATTATATTTGATTATGAGAATGTGAATGTCGGTTAAAGTCGGTTAAAATCGGTAGGCGGTCGGTACAAAACCATTTTTGCCTACCGACCGATAATTGTCGGAAGAAATTTTTTTCTTCCGCCTACCGACCGCCAGTGGGCGGTAGGTGGTCGAAAACACGGTCGGTACATGATCAGTACGCGGTACGCGGTGAACTTGTACACCCCTACATACTATCCAGTAACCACCATGCCGTCCAAAATCCCAACCGTAAAATAAAGGGGTAAATGTAAAATTGAGTTTAAGCGGTTATACCGTTTTACAATAAGCTTTTTTACGGTATAAAAAGCTTTCGTTCAATTTTTTGATAGAAATAATTAAATGTCATATTAGTATCAATTAAATTATGATATGTGTTATTAATAATAAAAGATTTATAAATATATATATTTTTTTTAAAAAAAAATAGAACATTGGTGATTAGGGGTGGAAGTCGATTAAGTCGGTACCGACAATAGCATTTTCGTGTTTTGCCAAATCATAGGCAGTAATGTCAGAAATTGTATCAATTTTACCGACCAATCGCCTATTTCACATACCGACATTACTGACTTTGTCGATAATTGGCGATTGAAAATGTCAGTTGGGCCGGACCAAGTTTTCGGTTCGATTAGGTTAGCCCATGCGCTTTTTTTGCCGATTTTTAGGTTATGACCTTGCATGTTGTGCCTTTTTTTGGTTGAAAAATAAGTTTTAGACATTTAATTTTTTATATTTTCAGTAGTTTTAATTTTCAATGATTTGAGCCACTAGGCCAACTCCAAAAATGTGGATATTTTAAAAAATGTAGCCCAAACCGGCGTTGTTTTAAGAAGGGTAAAACTGTAAAAGAGAAAATTTATCAAAACAACATCATTTCAATACACGGTAAAAGTCGGTCGAAGAAACCAGTGTTTCGCCTACCAACCACGAAATGTCGAAACAAAAAAATTTCTTCCGCCTACCGTCCGCCAGTTGATAGCAAGCGGTCAATGTTGGTCAAAATACGGTCGGAATACAATATGCGGTAAATTTGCCTAGGCCTATTAGTGATCGAGCCATTCTTTTGACCGAATAAGGGGTGATCGAACCACTCCCAAATGCTCGGTGTGGTTCAACCATCTACCCAAGTTTTGTATCTGTCAAAGAAGGACATTGATATGAAGTAAACTCCAACGCACATTTGATGCAGAAAAAGATTGTTTGATGATCTAGAGACTTCTTGAAGATTGGCAAAGATTAATCCTAAAAAAGTCAATCTCATTTATTCACATTAACAAACAACTTTATTCACTTTTATATCATACAAAATCAAAACTCATTTATACTTTATATTACATTAATCATTTTATTTATTATCTAAAAACTTTTTATCAAACACACTAAAAATCACATGAATTGGGGCGGTAATTTCAAGTATTCAACGATTTTGGATTGTGAGAGCTTTGTGGATAAAAAGGAGTTGTTATTTTATGAGTGTCTTATTTTCTCAATTTTTAACATTTAGGTTTGTTGGTTCAGTATTTTAGTCGGATAAATACTACAAACACTCTAATTCTTACATTTCCAAGTACACTATCTACATATCATAGAAAATTAGCATTATATTCAAAGTTTAATAATTATTCATTTAAATTTTAATGGTGATTTTTATTGATATGTTAATTAGTGCACACTTGGGTGTGTCTAGCATTTTGCTTTTAGTAATAACAGCCAAGTCGTGATGTATACGATTCAAGTAGGGGTGCACAACCGGTTGCGGTTGCGGTTATTGGGCAATAACCGCAACCGCAATCGGGGTACTTGGTTATTTAATTTTTTGCAACCGCAATCGCAACCGGTTTTTTATGGTATAATTGCAAAAAATTATTTTTATTCACTTTTCATCAAAATTTATTTTTCAAATAAGGGAGTGAAAAAAAAAAATTGTTAATATTTAATGTGGAACAAGTTTATATTCTTCTTTTCTTTCATTTTTTTTTTTTCATGCTCCCTGCAGCAGGGGACTCCCTGCTGTAGGGAGCTTGAGCAGGGAGCTCCCTGCTTGAGCAGGGAGCACCCTGCTTGCTCCCTGCTGCAGGGAGCTCCTTGCTAAGGGAGCTTATATATATATATATATATATTATATAATAAAATAAACAAATAAATAATTATATATATATAAAAACGGTTATCCGGTTGCGGTTATTTTCGGTTATCCGGTAATCCGGATTATTTTCGGTTATCCGGTTATAAGCGGTTAATAACCACCCCGCTTGAACACTCATAAATTCAAGCATGTTGAATTGAATTCACTTTCAGCACGTGGCCGAATCATAGTATTTGGGGGTGGTTCGGTAACCCCCATTCAGCCAAAGGGATGGTTCGACCACATAGTTCTATTTTTTTTTTAATATATTCATATCCTTATATATTCATAATTTTGTTTATTATATAGGTGACATCATAAATTATTGGTGTTAATGTGGTGTTCCGTAAAAAAAATGGATGAAAGTTAGATGCGATAACCTATTTGTTATTTTGCATACTACACATAGCTTTCATAACATTTTTATACCATATAAAGCTTATTATAAATTGGTACAACTGCATGGATTAATTTTATATTTGTTTCGGTGTAAAATGATTTCTGAAAATATTTTTTTATATTTTATGGTGTTTTGTACGACAAAAAATAATAATCAACTGAAAACATTTTTGGTTTGACTGAAAAAACTTATTTATTTTTTAAAATTGTAAACTATTTTTTGACTTTGAGCTTCTCATTTTCAAATTGCATGAGTCCGTCGGACCATCGTTAAGACTCCGTTAGACCACCACTAGAACTCAAATTTGTAAGTTATTTGTTTTAATTATTTTATATTTATATTTTTGTGTTGTAAATGAAAATTAATTTTGATAAATTAATATGATTGAATAAAAATATAAAAAATATTATTGTACTGCTAAATGCTAAAAAATTATTTTCAGCTGATAACATTTTGTTGAAAACATTTTTAATTAAAAATATTTTACGTCGAAATAAATAAAACTTAAAATTAGTAATGTAATTATTTACTGCCATTGTATAATAGCTGACGTGAGCTATTTTTAGTGACTATAATATAAAAAGCACTTAAAAAACGCAAAATTGGGAAAGTATATTTTTTCAACTTTCTCATCCAACTCCCATCCAACTTAAGTGTAAAAACTTTTTATTTATTTTTATTTATTTTTTTATTTTTAAAAAACAAAAAGAAGTTGGATAGAGTTGGATGGAAAAGTTGGAGGTGTAGCACACCTCCGCAAAATTAACGTGTTTTTTACTCTAAATGACAAAGCAGAGCTGACGGCCGTAATTGCTCGTGGTCTTCTGTTGACAAAACAGACGGCCGAGAATCTATATCGTGGGGCCCAACTGTCTCTCTTCAGCAACTCCACCTTCGCACAAGAACTGGTTCATACACAGACACTCGGCTGAACTCACAGTCACCCTCTCCCTTCCCCTAAGCCCCGATAAACCATGTCAGCCGATTCCTTCAAAATCTCCCACGTCCTCGTCCTAATTTTCGCTTTTGCCATCCGCGATTCCCAATCCCTAAAGCTCAATTCCGTCCCGGAAATCGATGACTCCCTCACCTACCTCTGGCCTTTACCCGCCGAGTTCACCTCCGGCAACGACACGCTCTCCGTCGACCCCGGCCTCTCGCTCGCCGTCGGCGGAAACGGCGGAAACTCCAGCATTCTCAGGGCGGCGTTTGATAGGTACAGAAGGGTTGTGTTCAAGCACAGCGAGGGGCTTTCTGTGTTTGATAGGCTTAGGGGAAGGAGATCGGTGTATGATATTAGCAAGTTGAAGGTTATTGTTGACTCGGATAGCGAAGAAGTGAGTTGCTTTGATTAGAAAGTGAATGTTTTTGAAGTTTTGATTGCATGAATTTGAAAGTATTTTTTTGTTATTTTCAGCTTCAACTCGGTGTGGATGAGAGCTATACGTTGTTCGTTGCGAAGAATGACGGGCAGTCGATTATTGGGGAGGCGACGATTGAGGTAAATTTGAGGTTAGAGATTGTGGGTTTAGCTTCTTTGGTGGTTTAAAGCTAATTGAATGAACATTTAAGTTAAATTTGGTTGTTCACTAGATGAATTAGATGGGTTGGGTACTATACTTATTTGTGTGATGCATTATGGTATATTTCTCTCTAGGTAGTCAGTCGTGAGATTCAGTGATGTCTGATTCTCTTTATTGCAGGCAAATACTGTGTACGGGGCGTTGCGAGGGTTGGAGGTATGTATGATTACCATTGAAGCATGCTAGAGTGTTCATTAATGCATTTTAGGCTTACGCATTTTACAATCTTGCATTTGTGGCTCATCTCCATTTCACTTGAAATGGAGAGGATGCTATTCCGTGTTTGTGTTATTTATGTTTAACTGGCAGAAAATATTGACTAACTTGTGATTGTCTCAAGGCATATGGGTCTTCCCTCATTAATTATTCTCTTTTGTAATAATGCAGACATTCAGCCAATTATGTGGTTTTGATTATGAAACTAAATCAGTGCTAGTATACAAGGCTCCTTGGTACATCCGGGACAAACCCAGATTTGCTTATCGTGGGCTTATGTTGGGTAGGCTAAATTTATTTTATCTCAGGGAAAAGTAAACTTGGAAATTTTATCTATTAGTTTATACTAGAATGTTGCTTGATACCCCAATCTTTATTGGCATTGTTTTCCAGATACTTCGAGGCACTTTTTACCGATTAATGTGATTAAGCAGATAATTGAATCCATGTCATATGCTAAACTTGTAAGATTTGTTGCTCGGTATTCTTGTCAAAGTTGTGTTTCACAATTGAAATTCACTTTAGGACTTGTCTGATAATTGTACCATCCTTTGCTTCTCTAATTATGTCGCATGTAATTCTGATACTGAGAATTGCATTCAGTAGAATGTCCTTCATTGGCACATCATAGACGAGCAGTCATTTCCTCTTGAAGTACCTTCATATCCGAATTTGTGGAAAGGTTCATATACAAAGTGGGAGCGTTACACGGTTGAGGATGCATATGAGATTGTCAAGTAAGATTATCTGGAGCAAGTTTAAATGTCTAAGTAACTCATTAGCTTTAAATACATTCAATAACTTGTCCAAGTATTCCTATTAGATAGTATTCGTGTTGTATTGGAGGATACCAAAGCTACTAAATAGGTAGTATAAAAATATAACATGGTGGTTTTTAAAAAAGATATGAAGTTCCCAATGATACTTTCAATGTGTAAAAAATATATGGCCTGCAAGTTATTGCTGTAACCAAACAAGTTATTTTTTATTTTCTTTTTCTGTTCTGTATTTACATGGCTTTCTACGTGTTCTGATTTATTTTGCTTGTCTTTTTTATGTTTCCTTAGTCTGCCATAGGCTAACAGTGTCTTTCCTTTTCTGTTTCCATGCATCAACTTGAAGCTTTGCCAAAGTAAGAGGTGCGTTCTATCTTTATATTGTGTTGAAGCTTCAGTAAGACATCTACAAAAACAATTTGTATGAGATCGAACTTAACAAATCTTCTGTTTTCAAAGAGAATTAATGCAGTAGAGAACAACAATTTGTAAATGTCTCATTAATATGCTGTAGAACAGTTTCAGCTATTAATTAGTATTTATGGGGTTGATTATTTTACATGGTGCATGACAGGCATCAATGTCATGGCAGAAGTTGATGTCCCCGGTCATGCAGAATCATGGTAAAGCATTGCTGTTTATTTTAAGCTAGCTTTTACTCAAATGGTACTTTCTTTATTTTTAGCAAGGTGGAGGGTGAAGTTGTAGGTTCAAGACCCACTGGGTGCGTGTGTAACTTATCAATGAAAAAAAATATAGATTATGATATAATCTTTCAAGCTAAGGATCTCCCAGTATCCGAAGACTCAAAGAGAAATTTTTTCAGATCTAAGAAATCTTCCAGGGCACGCTTAGATTTGGTCTATTAGTGTGTCCTAACCAACAGATATTTTTTTTTGATAAGTAAGGTGAAATTTTATTAAAAAAGTGTGTGAGGTGTCCTTAAGTACACCGGAAGTATAGAGGAACACCTAAAAAGAGAAAAAAAACAAGAAAAAAACCCACCAAACCCCAAAACAACAACCGAAACCCCCACTCTATCCCTAGAGACCCACAACAACTACAAGAAGAACCTCAACAAAACAACTGGAACCCTCAAAAAACTAATAAAGCCTTTTTCCCTTTGCTACGACTAGATCCTTCGAAAATGTTGGAACAATCCAAATTTTTGAGTTCCCTCTTGCCTTTTGCGCCATGCTTGAAACGAGTAGCCGAAATCTCTTGGCAATGACCCTTATCAAGGTCTGTCAAGAGATCTGGCAACTGATTCATATCACCACTGCACGAAATCCCCAATATAGGCGCAATCTCCATCGCACACTGCATAGTCTTAGAAACCTATTGATCGGATCAGTTGGGGGAGGCTGTACTAACCAACAGATATGATATAGCTTTCTGGCCTTGAAACCATAACTCCATAATGGTTTCTATGAGCAGAGAAGGGAAAGACAGTTATTTGTTTAATTTCTTTCCAATATCATAATCATGGATTAAATCCTGCTTTAGAAATTCTTATATTGCAATTTGTTCTGGCAGAGCTGGGAATTCTGAATTATTCATTCAAGCTGTTTCCTCAAAGTCATAGAGGGCATTTGTGGGGAATTCATAAAATCAAACACCAAAAGATTATATTTTTCCAACTCTTCGTCTTTTATTGATCTTCCTCAAAGAGATAAGCATGTTATCTGCCTTGAATGCAGGGGCACCGGATATCCTGATCTCTGGCCTTCTTCTTCGTGTAGAGAGCCACTTGATGTTACAAAAAACTTTACTTTTGATGTAATTTCTGGTATTCTGACAGGTTAAGCTCCTTTAAAACCTTTTCCCTGGTGTTCATTCAGCTCTCTCTCTCTTTGCCTTCTAAAATTGTGCAAGATTTTATATGTTATTTTTCAAAAAGAGCTCAGTTTGTTCAGATGCCGTTAGCTGCATTTAACCTGATTGATGTCCCACATAATTCAAAGATCAGAATGTGGAAGACCCATATGATATCAAACACACACATGCAAACCTATGTGTATAAGAAGTTCATGGTCACGTTTTTTTTTTTTTTTGATAAGTTATCAGAAGTTCATGGTCACATGAAAAGATGTTTAGTAAAATTTGGGAAGGGAAAAGAAATAAAAGAGTAATACTTATTTGCAATATATATTACATTATTGTTGGTGTTGTTGCATATATTCTTTTATCTTCTCCATTAGTTTATTTATTTACAATTTCCATTTTACAGATATGAGGAAGATTTTCCCCTTTGAGCTCTTTCACTTGGGTGGTGATGAAGTTAATACAGGTTAGTCTGAGTGGCTTCTTTGTTGCAAGATAAAATTCTACTATCACTATATTGACAAAAGAAACAATAGAAATAAACCGAAATAAGATCTTCTATGCTCTCTTATGCTCCAAGAATGTATGTGAATGAAATAGTTTAGCACCAAAAACTTAATTTATGCTAGTAATGATCTCTAGTCTCCTTTTCTTTGAGATTACAATTTTGTTCATTTTTCCTAATATTATTATGACAAGCTTGAGCTTCTTGCTATTATATCTTAAGTATGAGGAATTATCTTGCAGGAGATGAAAATATTTAGGCATTTAGGATCCCTATATATGACCTCTCATTGGCACTGTGCAATCTCAAAATCATTGGAGATAGCAATTTCAGTCTGTTTCTCCAAATACATATGGATATGTTTTCTGCAATGGAAAAGGCTTCTAGGCATTGGAACAACTCATAGAAATGGTGTCTTTGTGAGAGTTGACTTCTCAAAAGCTATAACATCCACCAAAAACTTGAATTCATGGTTAGAAATCATAATGAACCAAAAGTATTTGTTGATAATATAGTTCATCCTTATTTGCTTGATAGGATATTGTGTATGTGTCAATTCTCTCTCTCTCTCTCTCTCTCTCTTTCTGGTATTACTTTTGTGCTTCTATGCCTTCTGATGTTTGTTAATAAGAAATCATTCTATTTGACAGATTGCTGGAGCTCAACTCTGCACGTGAAGCAATGGTAAATACCTGAATCGTTTTGGTTAAAAATCTTGTTACATGATGACTTATGGCCCATTAAGCTGTATCAGTCAAGCTATATAGGGCATGAAACATATACATAATCTAGCTTGAAGGAAATGGCACAATGTGTAATTACAGAGATACTTCATTTTGTTGGTCATTTTGACTTTTATGCAAATCTAATCAAGGGTATAAATTCTATCCTGAGGTTTCACTATTACAACTACTACTATTTGAGGAAAGTGTTTTGACAAATTAAACTTACAATTTCATAGTTTAATGCACAGTATTTTACATGTTGCCAATATACCCTACATCCAGAATAATCTTAGTCTTTTTCTAATGGTTACTTTTATCTGTGCGACATGTGTGTAACAGATGCATATCATAGAAGATAAGACATGAAAATGCAAAATTAGCCAACTCCGGGTTTTTTGAAGTCAGTTTGGATGGTATAGTGTTTCCTTTTCAGGGAAAAAACTAAATTAATCTTTACGAAATTGTTCTACTAAGGCATTGGCTCGGTGAAAAAGTATGTCTCCCCTTCCCCCCAACCCCAAAAAAAGACCTATTATATGAAGGTCCTCTCAATTATTTTATTCCTTTTGATTTAGCTCACTGACTGATAATTTTGTGGGCTGATCTCTAGTTACATGCTTAGATAGCATGTTTTTTGTTTTGTTTTGTTATTATTTTTTTTTCCAATCACACAGTTTCATCTTCCTCATAATGATGAATTTGGTTTTATTCTTTTTCTCATCTTTCTGCTACAATATTTCGAAGATGGTGATCTTGGAATTTGTGAACAGGAAAAAAAGTGAGATGGGATTTGTCCCTCTCTGTATCCAGATGCCTTAAATATGTCAAAATTGTTGTGGCAGTATTTCTATTGTTCTCAAACATAAGTTGGAGTATTTTCATGAATAGCACACACATGATGGTTGTCATACTTGAACATTTAAGTCAAGCCACTTTCCATTTATAGTGGCCCTTGAATTGTAGGGTTAAGAATATATCCGGATCCAATGTTTCCATGTTTGAATTAAATAGTGTTTATGGTGATCTTAGAGTTTGTGAACAGGAAAAAAAGAGTGATGGGATTGGTCTCTCTGTGTATTTGGATGCCTTAAATATGTCAATAGTGTGTGGTAGTATTTCTATTTTGGTGACTCGGTAAAACAATGGTGGAACTTGTACCAATGTCTCGGTACTCCTAGTTTTGTCTTGGCATATAAGTTTAAATGGCTGAAGCTTGATTTAAAATGCTGGAACAAGGAGGTCTTTGGTAATGTAGGGGTGAGAAAAAAGTCCTTTCTGGAGGAGATCCAGTCCCTTGATTTGCTAGAAAGAGGAAAGGCCTCTTGTAGAAGAGGAGATAGTCAAAAGGGCTTTGTTGAAAGCAGATTCGGAGAAAGTACTTCTTATGCAAGAAGTTAGCTGGAGGAAAAATCAAGGGTGACTTGGTAAAGAAGGGGATCAGAATATGGGTGTTTTCCACTGCCTAGCCAACTCCCATAGGAGGAATAACTTTATCTCTAGTTTTAGCATCAATGGTTCAGATACCTCCAAACAAGAGGTGATCAATGATACTATGATCAATGGTAGCCTACATGGTTTCTTTGCGAGCTTCAAAGGTATTTGCCAAGGGGACTCGCTTTTGCCTCTCCTTTTTGTGAAGTCATGGAGGCTCTTAGTAGGATGCTATCTAGAGCTACGAGTGGGGGCTATTTATTTGGATTCTATGTTGACCTCCATAACACAACCACTTTGAAGATCTCCCACCTTCTTTTTGCATATGACATTCTTATTATGTTTGATGCAGATTGAGACCAGATTCTCAATTTGGGTCACATCCTTATGTGTTTTGAGGCTATTTCAGGTTTGAAGATCAACCTTCAGAAGTCAGAATTACTTGCCATGGGCCAAGTACCGAATGAGGAAGAGTTGGTTGACATTTTGGATTGTAGCATTTCTCCTGCCGTTGAAATATTTGGGTCACCCCCTGGGTGCTTCTTTCAAGTCAAAAGCCATTTGGGAGGGGGTAGTTGAAAAAATGGAAAAAAGATTGGCTACTTGGAAGATCTACTTGTCTCGAGGTGGTCGTCCAACCTTTATGAAGAGCACGCTTTCCAGCTTATCTACGTACTTCTTGTCCCTTTTCCACTTACTGGCCGGTATAGCTAAAAGATTGGAGCGCATTCAAAGGGACTTTCTTTGGGATGACTTTGATGGAGAACATAAGCTCCATCTAGTGAAATGGAAGATGGTTTGCTTTCCAGTTCCTTGAGGAGGGTTGGGTGTGAAAAACCTCTTGCTATTTAATAAAGCTTTGCTGGGTAAATGGCTTTGGAGATTCGCCAAAGAAGAGAATTCCTCATGTAGACAAGTGATTGTAGAGAAGTATGGGATCCAAAGAGGGGCTGATGCTTTGAGGAAACTCAAGCGCCATATGGGGTGGGTTTTTGAAGGAATATGTTGTGGATTTTTGGGGGAATATTAGAAATGGTTGGGAGCGTTTCTTGAACTTGGTCTCCTATAGAATAGGGGATGGATCTCGCCTTTGTTTCTAGCAGGAAGTGGTGCGAAGAAGTACTTTCAAGTCCCTATTCCCAAAACTCTATTTTATAGCTTGGGACAAAAAGGCTTTAGTGTCGGATTATGTGGACTATTTTGACACTTACATCTATTGGAACCCGAATTTTGTTAGGGCGGTCTAGGATTGGGAGCTTGTTGCATTCCTCAATCTTTTGTAGTCATCGAAAACCCTTCCGAGAGAGAGATAAAATGTTGTGGTCTCCAGCTCGTAATCATAGGTTTGAGGTGAAGAGCTATTACAATATATTACAGTCCGGTGAGTCTTCCCTTTTTCCTTGGAAGAGCTTTTGGAAGGTGAAGGCTCCACCTGGTATTGCTTTCTTTACTTGGACGGTAGCTTTGGGTAAAATACTTGCGTTTGATAACCTGAGGAGGCAGGGTCTTACCCTTGTTAATTGGTGTTGTTTTTGCAAGAAAAGCGAGGACACTGTAAACCACCTCCTTATTTATTGTGAGTTTACTAGCAAGATATAGCATTTGGCTCTCACCTTATTCAGAGTCTCGTGGGTCATGCCTAGCAATGTTGTTGAGCTACTTCAATGTTGGAAGATGCAATCCAAAGAGGCCATATTGAAAGTCATTCATACTTTACTAATGTGGAGCATTTGAAGAGAAAGAAATTGACGTCTTCTCGAGGACCGCGAGTCTAATATGCTTCAACTAAAGTCCTCTTTCTTGAGTTCCCTTTTAGATTGGGTTGTAACTTTTGTTCCTAATTTCTCTTCCTCTAATTTTGTAGATCTTGTTAACTTTTTAAATTTTCAACTCTGATACGATGGTTGCTTCATGTACGTGAGATTTTCTCCTTCTAATAAATTATTATTCATAAAAAAAAGTTTCTATTTATGTTCTCGAACACAAGTTGGAGTGTTTTCGTGAATATCACACAAATGATGGTTGTCATACTTGAACATTGAAGTCAAACCTGTTGAGCAATGGAATGCTGGTCACTTTCCATTTATAGTGGTCCTTGAATTATAGGGTTAAGAACATATCCTGATCCAATGTTTCCATGTTTGAATTAAATAGTGTTTATGTGACCTTGATTATGTTGACTCTTTATATTGACTATTTAATATGCAGGCTTCAGGATCGGAACATGACTGCTAAAGATGCCTACCAATATTTTGTACTAAAAGCTCAAGAAATAGCAATTTCAAAAAATTGGAACCCTGTCAATTGGTATGTCCTAATTTACATCAATGAGATTGTTTGCTATTTAAACTTGATTTTACTCTTGTATTGTGTATGTATATCTACTTCAGAGTTTGGAAAGTTCTAGGATATCAGCATTAGTATGCAAATGGAAAATAATTGAGAAATTGAAATTGGAAATGCATAGCTTACATAAGCCTTAAGCAAAAATGTCCACTACTTTGCAAGTATCCATAAGTTAGGTCATTTTATTTTAATACTGAAGCATGTGACAGATTTGAATTTTCACATCTCAGGGAAGAAACCTTCAATACATTTGCGGCAAACCTTAATCCACGGACTATAGTGCATAACTGGTGAGTTTTTCACCTTGGGAGCAGTTTCAGATTGGTATAAAGCCAAATGTCTGACTCTGTGAATTTAAAAATATTTTGCTGCATTGCTCTAGGTTGGGCTCTGGGGTTTGTCCGAAGGCCGTGGCAAAGGGTTTCAGATGCATTTTCAGCAATCAAGGTGTTTGGTATCTTGACCATTTGGATGTCCCTTGGGATGAATTCTACAATGCAGAGCCGGTAGAAGGAATAAATGATATTTCCAAGCAAGAGCTTGTGCTCGGAGGAGAAGTTTGCATGTGGGGTGAGACAGCAGATACATCAAATGTTCAGCAAACAATATGGCCTCGAGCTGCAGCGGCTGCAGGTATGCCATTGGTGAACCTAAATCATTGGTTAAGACTTGGGCATTGGCATTGTTTGCCCTTCTTGGACTTAACGTCTTTGAACCTGCAACTGGCGTACCCATTCTCCACCAGTTGCATGTGTGGAATGTAGTTAGTCGTGACTAATTTGGAAGTTGAAAAAAGTGAACTGATTGGATAAGCAAATGCATTAGTTTCATTACAATTCAAATTGTATGGTATAAGATACACCCACACACCAATAGACATGTGTACGCACTAACGAGTGATTTGAGTTTGCAGTGATGTCTGAAGGGTGAGAGAGTTCATCCTACGTTTTCATTTTTATTGTTTACCTCGTCTTTAACTTTTGCAATATATAGACGCTCATATTGATTGTCTAAAATATGAGATGCATTTCTTTTCCTTTATTTGTTGGTTATTATTGGCTCTTAAGCACGTGATTGGACTCCACTTTGTTTCCTACAGAGCGCTTGTGGAGCAGGAGGGATGCCATATCCACTGGAAATATTACCTTAACTGCATTACCCCGGTTGCATTACTTCAGATGTCTGCTGAACAAGCGTGGGGTTCAAGCTGCCCCAGTCGCAAATAAATATGCCCGAAGCCCTCCAACTGGCCCAGGGTCATGCTATGAGCAATAATACTTCTATTGGGATATTAGGTGACTATACACATCTCAGGCTCCATTTCTGTGCATAGTATTCAAAGAATGTAAGCAAAGTGGAGAAGTCTTTTCTTGTGTCCAGCATTTAATGATAATTTACTGCTATTGATTTGTTGTGCCACATTCATGGGTTTGGAAGCTTGGGCCTGTAAAAGTTGAGATCAGTGTTGACTGTGAGGTCAGATGAATCTCAAATCTGTCACTGGTGATTTGCTATTGATTGTATTCGTGCTGTTGTTGTAATTTACATCCTGTTAGAGATATTATTCCTCTGGTACACTTAGATAAATTCAAGCTCTTCGGATTGGAACTTCTCTGGCATTTTATTTTGAAGCAATTGCCTGTTCTGATTCTTGCAGGCTGAAATCTATGCTTGGTGAATCCTGGCCCCCTCAAATGTGATCGTCTCTTTCCTTGTCATAGAGAAAAATATACCCAATCTAAGGAAAGTTCCATTTTTTTGACACCATGGGGAACATGTGTTGCATGCTAGAGGGGGCAGATTTTCTGGCCCCGGTCAGGTATTCTGAAGAAAACTAGGGAAGCTATTAGAAAAGATGACAACCTAGGTTGAAATATTCAAATTTACTAGCTAACTTTCAAAGAATCAGGAAAAGACTAGCTGACGATAATGAATAATGATGCTTTACATGGGCTGAAATTCTTATTCTAATTCTATGCCTATGTGCTCTCTTGAATTCCACAATTTGAAACTGACTTCTCTCTACACTTGCTGACCAAACCTCGTACTTGGGTATTGCCAATTCAAAACCCTAAAGTAGTGCTAAGTTCAAAGGTTTCCTACTCATTTTAGAATAGTAGTGATATAGGGGGCGTTTGTTAAACGCGTTTCGG
>FXXK01002086.1:60449-75759 GCA_900184695.1 Betula pendula
AAAAAAAGAAAAGGGCCGAAACGCGTTTAACAAACGCCCCCATAAACTATTTTTATTTTACTGTGTTGATGTGACAATGTCAATCAATCTTGAAATTAACATTTGTTTAAATAATAATAATAATAATTTAATGACTGATTGATAGTGTCACGTCAGCAAAGTGATAAAATGTGATATATAACATTTTTCATTTTAGAAAAAGTAATGTTATATCTACAACTCTTTTACAATTTGCTGACATGTGATAACATGAGATTAGAGCCACATTAGTCATTAAAAAAAAATTAACACTCTTCAATTACACGCCGACATGTATCAATAAATTATAAAAGAGTTGTAAGTTTAACATTTTTCTCTCATAAATCAAGACCTAGGTAGGACCTGGATGAAAGAACAACTTCAAACAACTGGGTCATGAGGTTGAAGTTATTGCAAACTGATCTTGCACGGCTCCATCTTTACCACCTTCTACACTGTTTGTCTTACTTGCAAGTTAGGGATTGTGAAAAAGACTTTCAAAGTTGAATGAGTGCAATCCTAACAAAATGCTGGGCCCTAATTCATAATGAGTCTAGAGAGTCTTCATTGCTGAATTTCTTTTGCGAATGTGACACATGAGTGTTTTTATTCAATAAATTATGATGAGTTATTGTCATAGAAGTGATGAAATATCCTTCTTCAACTTCTGTGTGGTTCCCCTTTATTCTCAATTTCTCACCAAGCTTACCTTCTTTATTCAATAGGAAATATCAATTTCACATGAAAGTATGAATTTAAATACTTGAATTTGGCTTAGAAAAAAAAAAGAAAAAGAACTCCTATATTTTTACAACTGTCTAGATTTAATTCCAAATTTTCTACAAGAAAGAGAGAGAAAGATTAAAATTAAATTTAGACCGTTAAAAAATTATAGAAAATTCTCAGTAATTGTTTTTACAACAACTAAGCAAAAAGACTTGAAGCAAGAAGGATATGGATCAAAGATTAGGCTTAGGATTAGTTTATGCGATGTCACTTTCCTCTCCTTGAAAGTCAGAGTAGGAGATAAAAGGGGTTCTCATATTATTAGTTATTTTTCTCATATAAATTCAACATCTATTGAGAGAATTTAGTATCAAGTCAATCATCAACGATGATGCTTAGGTACGATTTCTAAATAATTCAATGCCGACAAAAAGTCATTTTCTTTGCATGTATTATCAATCACATTTTTCGTTTTCTTAATTATCTTAACTTCTTATTTTATCTCCTCAGATCTAAACTAAGCAGTTCCAAGGCCTCCATTTGTCCCTTTTAAGGGGGAAAAAAAAAAAATGGTTTCTACTTTCCAACATTCTATCCTCACCAAGTTGGGACAAAAATAAAGAGTCGAATTCTTGTGGGATGCGATTTATGTCATAGGATGAAACAAGGATAGGAACAGTGAACTTGATCAAGAGATTTATTTATTAAAGGGAAAAATGCTCCTGTTTTGCCTCATATTCTACCTTTATTAAATTCACTCCCTAAGGTTTATATAGTCACCAAATAACTCTCTCTATTTCGGTCTATTAAACTTTTGATGGTGTTGAATAACATGTAGCTATCAAGCCACACCTTGCACAATAAAAAGAAGACATGTGTCCAAATCATTTAATCAATCGGTATATATCAAACACATGTCACATTAGATTGCTACTCTAGCACATATTATAAAAATATTATAAAAATTGTACGCGTCAACAAGAATAAAAAGACTATTTTTCATTATTTTTTTAAAATTCTTGCTAGTGTGTATAGTTTTAAAAATCTTGGCTAAGGTCTTGAGTCTTTTTAAAGTGCGTTTAGGATTGTAATTTCGTAAATAAAAAGTATAATTTTAAATCAAATCGCAAAAAATAGATCGTTTGAGAATTGCGTTTTAAAAAAATTGTGATTTGAAAAAGTACGTTTTCAAATCGCAAATAAAAAAATATTTTTTTGAAAATGCAAAATTTTAAAAGATAAATTACGATATTAAAAGGTAAATTGTAATTTTGTCAAACGCTTAACTAAATTTTTTAAAATCATATTTTTAAATTACAATCCCAAATAGATCTTTAATACCCTTAAAAATTTAATGGGACAAAAGGAATTATTTGTTAATTATGTGAACTTTAGTAATTGATTTGATAATTTTTAAATTTTAAAGAGTAATTTGATAAAATGTAAAATTTGAGAGATAACCGAATCAATATATATATATATATTTTTCCCATTAGGTTCAACTATAAAAATCTTATTTATCAAAAAACAGAAAGTAAAAAAAAAAAAAAAAATCCTGAGCTGGCACACACAATAAATATATATATATTATTTTTTGTAAGTACAATAAATATATTTCAATTGCACATTAAATTAGCTCCCTATCAGTCAAGTAACGAAAGAAAATGGTAACAATTAGAAAAGACTCGTATGTTTACTACTCCCCTTTCCACCACTAGCGCAGCTTTGCCTCCTTTTTCTCTCTCTCTCTCTCTCTCTGTTCTGTGCTCCTTCTCACATACCCACATCCACTTTCTCTCAAAACTACGTCTCCTTCATGGCTTTCCTTACGTATCTCACTCTGTAAGTCACAAATCTAACCCTCTCTTCCTCTTTCTCTCTTGGTGTCGCATCACAGGAAGACAAAAAAGAAAAAAAAAAAAACAGAAAAAAAACCCTAGAAATTTAAAGTTATCGTTTCTTTCTCTGTATGAGTTTATTTTTTATTTTATTTCCTGTAAGCATTTTACTTCGAGATTGAAACTAGGTTTTCCACCTTTTCTATAGCTATTTTTGCCTTCTAGATTTGCCACTTCCTCTCCATCCAAGTTTACAGGGCTTAATCCTTGATTTACTGTTAATTTCCTTTATTTTTCCCCCTTTGTGTTATCTGCTTAATTATTATTATTTTTTTTTGCTTGAATGTTAGTTTGTTAACAATTTTTATCTGTCACAGTGTGCAGCTTGTGCTTGATCTGATATGGGTTTAATTCCTCACGTTTGTGGTTAACACTACCATGGTTCACTTACCGAGAGGATGAAATTCGAAGACTAGCGCTTCCCAGATATCTGGGTTTGCTTCTGTTTCTACACTAAGAAATTTTTTGAAGTGGGAATGGTGGGTAAAGAGGATGCCTCGAGTAATTCTCGGGCTCCGTGCCAGTTATCCGGCAACCGTAGAATGTTTTTGCGCTCGGCGTCGTGGTCCTCTTCCCGTATTGCCTCTCAAAACCCTGATGCTGAAGAAAAGGAATGTGGGGATCCAAATGTTGCTGGAGGAAAGAGTAATGGGCAGAATCGGAGGTTCCCCGCTCCGTTAACCCCGCGATCCCAGCAGAATTGCAAGGCTCGGTCGTGTTTACCACCGCTGCAGCCACTGGCTATTGCTCGCCGGAGCTTGGATGAGTGGCCGAAGGCGGGGTCAGATGATATTGGTGAGTGGCCAGGACCGCCTACCCCGAGTGGGAGAGGGAATGGGGAGAGGTTGAAGCTTGATTTGTCATCGATTCAGCGAAACCCGGATAAGAATGGTGGGCTTGTGAAGAGGGATAAGATTGCTTTCTTTGATAAGGAGTGTTCAAAAGTGGCCGAACATGTGTATCTTGGTGGTGATGCGGTTGCGAGAGATAGAGATATACTAAAACAGAATGGGATTACTCACATTCTAAATTGTGTAGGTTTTGTTTGTCCTGAGTATTTCAAAGCCGATTTTGTGTACAGAACTTTGTGGTTGCAGGATAGTCCGTCCGAAGATATTACTAGTATTCTATATGATGTTTTTGACTACTTTGAAGATGTTAGAGAACAGAGTGGAAGGGTTTTTGTTCATTGTTGCCAAGGGGTGTCTAGGTCCACATCCTTGGTGATTGCGTATCTTATGTGGAGAGAAGGGCAGAGTTTTGATGATGCTTTTCAGTATGTCAAGGCGGCAAGGGGTATTGCTGATCCAAATATGGGTTTTGCTTGCCAGTTGTTACAGTGCCAAAAGAGGGTTCATGCATTCCCTCTTAGCCCGAGTTCTTTATTGAGGATCTATAGAATGGCTCCACACTCACCGTATGATCCTTTGCATCTTGTCCCAAAAATATTGAGTGATCCTTCTCCGTCTGCACTGGATTCTAGGGGTGCCTTTATTGTTCATATACCTTCTGCAATGTACGTTTGGATTGGTAAGAAATGTGAAGCCATCATGGAAAGGGATGCAAGAGGGGCTGTTTGTCAGATTGCCCGGTATGAGAGAGTGCAAGGGCCGGTAAGGATGATCAAGGAAGGGGAGGAACCAGCTTATTTTTGGCATGCTTTCTCGCACCTCTTACCTTTGATGGATAAACCTGACAATGGTGTGGAGATTAGGGAATCAACAGTCAACATTTGCCCAGGTGAAAGGAAAGTGGACTCATATAATGTTGATTTTGAGATTTTCTACAAAGCTATTATGGGGGGATTTGTGCCTCCATTTGCATCATCAGAGAACGAACATGAAACACACATTCCTGCTAGAGAAAGCAGTTGGAGTGTATTAAGGCGTAAGTTTGCATCTGTTGATATGAAGGAGTTTGTGATGGCTCCCAAATCGTACCTCTCTAGGGTCTACTCAGATTCTAGGATGATAGGACATTCATCTCCCCATTTATCATCACCTTCATCATCTGCGTCATCGTCATCTTCTAATTCTTCACCTCCTTATCTCTCTCCAAATTCTGTCTGTTCTGATTCAAGCACTTCTTCAGAATCCTCTCTAGATTCCCCCTCTGCAGCTTCATGTTCTCTTCCAGTATCTTCAACTTTGTCTAACTTTTCTAATTTGTCTCTCTTGTCATCCAAAACTTCTAATGGTCCACAAATTGTTGGTGTCAATGTTAATTCACAGCCATGTTCTAAATCAACATCTGTTATGTCCAAAATATTTTCACCTTCCCTTGCAGAGCGTAGGGGTAGTTTATCAAAGTCTCTGAAGCTGCCGCTGTTGGCTGATAATATGAGGCCGACATATACTCCCTCAAGTTATCTTGCTGGTGAAGAAGATGGTGTTAGGATAATCGAGAGTACTTGCTCGCCATGTGAACTGGATAGGATAGAAGATTTCTTAGAGTTCAAGGACGCAGTTAGAAGTGGAGAGGGAGATTTAACTCAATTATGGAGAAAACATCCCTTGGGAAAAAGTATGGGCTCTGCTGTCTCAAATGGGATGGAGGAAAGTAGTTCAACAACTAGTAATATTATGCAACCTTTAGTATGTCGGTGGCCCAGTTTAGAGAAAATTGCCACATTTGAGGCAAGTGATATGAATTCCAAAGATGCTTTTGCTATTTTCTCGCCAGGTGTAGGCAAAAATGAGAATAGGATATTATATTTTTGGGTAGGAAGGTCTTTTGATCATGATGAAAATCAGATTCGATTAGATAGTAACAAAGAGTTAAATGATCTAAAAGAGCTTGATTGGAATCAAGTTGGTCGTGCTGCTCTTACCCAAATGGGTCTTCCGAAAGACACTGCTATCAAGGTATGTAATCTTCACTTATTTTATTATACTTTATTTTCTTCTTTTTTGTTTATAAGTTTTTTCATTCTCTACATGCCTACAATTTTGAAGGTTGGATCTTTGTCTTCTTGTGTGATTTAGTCTGTTTACCTTTTAAAGTTTTGATGTTTCGGGGGTGAAAGCTGATTTCGTTTGTGGCTCAAATCGTATTAGACATTAAAATAAGTTAAATTTGAAACAAAAAGATATAGAGTAACATGTTTTTTACTTTAAAAGGAAATATTGGTTTGAAGTGTTGGGACGTTTTCTAAATGACATCATAGAATCGATACTTCGAAATGGCACTGCATGAGTTGAATGAAATTTATTGTTATGAGTAATATATTTGTCACTAATATTCAAATTTTAACCTATGGACTGACACTTTCTTGCCTCCTGGTAAAAGCCATTGTAATTGATTTGCGGGGAAATATTTCAGGGTTCAGGCCCATTGGGGCTCAAACCTTTCTAAGCCTAGTGTTGGAGAAGAAATATCTTACTTACGGGATACTTCAGGCCCCAAGTCACTTTTAAAATGGGCTAGATAACACATATGCAGGAAGTGTAGTAAAGATTTCTAGAGGGTAGGGGTTTAGTTCCTCTCCAATATGATCGCTCATGTCGGCTTCAGAAAAGGAGAGGACCATGTGATTGTAAATGTTTTAAAGGTAACTAAATGCCTGTATTTTGGTGTAATTTTAGAACTTGGTACGTCAGTTTCATGTCAAGTGTCAACTTAAATATGGTTTCGGCAAATGATGCTTTAGTCCATGGTCGGGATGCATGCTTTTGTATCTTATTTTCATCATGGTATCAATGGCCTTGTCATCCCAATGTCTCTTTGTTGCATCTAACGGTGGATGTTCTTGATATCAATACTGCAATGCTTTTTAACATTTGTTGAAAGGTCTTATCCTCTGAGCAGTGTTCTAGTATGGTGCTTGGCTATGTGCCTTTGACAGGAAAGTAAGAGGTAGAAATAAGAATACCTCTTCATATTCAAGTACTCAAGTTAGAGTCCGTTGGTGTTAGGGCAGTAGGAGGATTGGTTATTAATTTTAGCATGGTTTTCGTTTTCAGTTTAGGTGGAACAGGTGGTACTTATTAAGCTTTTGCTTTTTGAATAATTTCTTGTACTCGAGTTAGAGTCCGTTGGTGTTAGGGCAATAGGAGGATTGGTTATTAATTTTAGCATGGTTTTTGGTTTTCAGTTTAGGTGGAACAGGTGGTACTTATTAAGCTTTTGCTTTTTGAATAATTTCTTATATATATATATATATATATAATGTGAATTATGTTTTAAATTATATACTTATTTGATTCATGACTTTAGTATAAAAAATTAATTAGTTACCTTTAGGGAAGATTCTTACCATGGATAATCTTAGAAAGAGACAAGTCATTGTAGTGAATAGATGTTGTTTATACAAAAGGAATGGAGAGTCTGTGGACCATCTACTAATCCATTGTGAGGTTGTCTGCACCTTATGAAATGCCATTTTTGGTTGTATTGGGTTATGTCTATTCGGATAGTTGACTTATTCGCTTGCTAGTGGACGGGTGGGCGTTCTCGGAGTGCTGTCGTGTGGAAGATGGTGCCTTCTTGCCTTTTGTGGTGCTTGTGAAGGGAGCGAAATGATAGAACTTTTCAGCATCGAGAAAGGACTTTTGAGGAGCACAAGTTTTTTTTTTTCTCTTTTATTAGACGGCTGCTTATTTAGCTCCCGTAGTGATTAGTTTTAATAATTTTCTTGTACTTTTTTCTTCTCCTAATTAGGCGTGTCTCTTGTATAGTTCCTGTATACTAGGGTTGTGCTTTGTACTTCTAATGATAATTTGTGTACTTAGAAAAAAAAAAATTAGTTAAAATGAAAGATGATTCCATGTTGCTTTTGTATCGTAAACGTGGTATGAATTCTCAGTTTTTCTTGTCGAGAAAACACCATTCACCAAGACTGAAACCCAAGTACTCCAATAGTGGAGGGCACGACCCATAGTTTCTTCGTCTTTGTCTTCTTCCTCTCTGTCTATGCCACTCTTTCCTTCTCATTTGCACAGTTCATATGATGCTTGTGTTTTATTTGGCCATAAGTTGGTTGAACTATGGCATTAAGAGTGGAAATTTTGTTAAATTTGTAACTGAAGAAATTTACTCTTTGTTGGTCATTGAAATGGGATTGCAAATGGAAATGTGAACGAAAAAGCTTTTGCAACTCTTGGGAGCATCCTGAAATGCACAAGAAAATCTTGTTGTCTTGTGAAATTGATTCTGCCACATCGTTCCCTTACAGTTTCTTTTCTGTTTCCTTTTATTTCATCTATTTATATGTTTTATATTAATTTCCGGCCATTTGCAAAAATCTTGGGGCTGTTTGCTTCATCTCCTCAATTTTCAGAGACAGCTTAACAACTATGGTTACTTAGCAGTAGCATGTTACTTTTTAATAATAATAACATTTCCACCTACGGCACATTTCTAGTCCAACTTACCAAAAAGAGAAATCCTTTGTGCTTACTGTTTCCATTTGCATTCTATGTTGTAACATTTTTTAGCCATTTTGTTTCTTTATTTCTCTATATTGTGCTGGTGGAAGCAAGCAAAACCCAAGCTGAAGTATTCCTGCAGTGTCTAATAGATCTTCTAATTTGAATGTTGGATTGCTTATGAACAGATTGTTAAAGAAGATGAAGAGCCCATAGAGCTTCTTACATTGCTGAGTTCGTTGTAGTGGCAATGCAAAGAGATTCTGCAATCCAGTGCCTTAAATCTTTATCTGTTTCTTTGGTTGGCTTAATTGCAATGCAACTTTCTCAGGCATCATTGTTGAACTTTCCCTGACAAAAACCAGTGAGGTAATATACTATTTGTTTAAGTATCATTCACCTAAACACATTTCTTCTCGTTACCAGAACATACTATGGGGTAATCTGTGAAATTCAAGGAAGCAAGATGGTTCTTAATTTGCCAGGAACTACTATTCATATATTAATTAAAGGAAAATACATTAGTTTTTGGATTGTAGGTGGGAAAGCTATTCTGAATTACTTTTGTAATTCCCAAAGAATCCCTGATCTTAATTTTCGTTCATTTTCTGGCAAGAATATATATATATATGGCGTAAAATGTAGTAATAATATTCCATGACATCCATGAAACAGTCGTAATGAACAGCTCATTTTTTCGTTGAGGTTGAAATTTTAACTTTTGCTACTTGGTCTGCTGCAACATGCAATTGCATTTTCAACTATTTCCCATGGGCTTCATCAATCTTGTCTTGGCATATCTATTGGCAGCCAATGAACTGTTGAGAATTTGTGTTTGAAATAGTTGTCTTTCTCTTGTGCTCATCATGGCCTTTTGAAGGGTCATGATTAATGTCTTGGCTAGTGCTGTTGCAAGATCATGCTCGCAAATATAATAAATAGCCAGAGAACCAGCAGAAAGCTTGGTGTACAATCATGGCTTTTGAGATCTCCTTTTGGATCCTTGGGTAAACGAGGCAAAAGGAAGTAGAGAAGTTAAACATTATTTGATGACACTGATTAGAACAGTACTTGGGTGCGCCCTTTGGGTTTTTAATGAAGATCATTTACTTGTGAAAAAAAAAAAACAACTTGATGAAAGTTATCCCATCTTTAATCACTTTTAGGCATATTTCTTCCTTCCATGGATCTGAATGGAGCTCAATATTCCAGGAAAAAAAAGTAGCTCTTAATATAAAGGTAAGGATTAGAGCTTGTATAGTTGGCCTGATATTAGCAATATGGATTAGTTATGTTTTAACTGTCCTACACTGATTGGAACATTAGAATTTAAAATTTCTAATCCTAGTTGTCTGTTTGTCAAAAAAAAAGAAAAAAACCAATGGAAGTTAAGCGCACAGGTGAGTAAGAATTTCTTTTTTGTATCCTTCATAAGCATGTTTTTTTTTTTTTTGTCTCATATTGTCTTTTTTGATGGGCAATGTCAAGAGCAGTTGTTTTTTTTTGCTTGTCAAAGGAGATTTTCATTTATCCCATCTTTCTCATTTGTGTACTTGCAGGAGGCTGATTTTAAAGTTCTTTGTAGCTCTTCACCTGGTTGTACAGTGCTGTAACACCTTCACTCTCTAGGAACACTCATTTTCTTGCATAATGAATCAAGTCTGACAAACAGAATTGTCTTGTATATTCGCAATTAGAAACAATCTGAGGGCCTTAGCGGAATGATAGATTCGTTGATACTTTCTTTT
Organism: Betula pendula; assembly: GCA_900184695.1. Classification (NCBI taxonomy): domain Eukaryota; kingdom Viridiplantae; phylum Streptophyta; class Magnoliopsida; order Fagales; family Betulaceae; genus Betula; species Betula pendula. Next base: position 70,206 of record FXXK01002086.1, read on the forward strand.
GCTGGTTAATCTTATTCTTTCTTTATATTTGCCTTATTCTTTTTTTTTTTCTTTAAATTCCTTATGCAATTTTTAAATGTTCACAATTAACATTACGCCTCATAAGGAGTGAAGTAACGTTGTTTGATATAGGAATTCTTGTCCTAAAGATCCACCGCAGGGACTTTGCGTTGCTGTACTGAGTTTCCTTACCCTTAGTTAATATAAAACTCCATTTTTGGTTTTGCCTCGAAGCCTCAAAATTTCATGCATGCTAAGTGGCTCCAATGAATCGTGATTCACTCGGGAATTCCGCTTTGTTTGTTAATGCTTTTTTATTCTCCTTTTGCTTTCTGTTTTTAAAACAAAAACATTAATGACTAATTCAAAACCTAAAATACTCGCAAAACTACTTTGTGATGTATAGATCACTTTTTTCAAATAAAAAAAAAAAAAATTCTCTAAAAGATTAACAAACAGAGCCTTGTGTCTTGTTTGGCAGTAGTATCAACTCGATGTTATAGTCTTGGAAGTGTGGAAGAAAAGAAAAAAGCTGAATCTTAACTACAAACTCAAAGGAGTAGAGGGTATACGGACGTGCTAATTGGACGCAGCATGACTCAACTCAAAGTCATGAAAAAAGATTTGCTTTGGGTGACGCGTAGAGACACGACTTGTTTTATTCATTATATATATAAACAACAAAGAAGCATACCATTCAAGTTCTATATGTTCGAATTAATTAAGAAGAAAGTACCACTAAAATGATTTTTCTCCTCCATCACATTTCCATATTTGCCTTTATTCATCCGCTTCTTGACACCTCCAAACACGTGGACTTGATACATTCCGAAACAATTCCGCACAAACTCCAATTGGGTTTTCAATTGCTTGAAGTAGTTTTTTTTTTATTCAAAGTAAGGGAAAGGGTTACGGGGGATTGTAGAATCAAAGAAGGGTAAACACCCCAATAACAAAGACCAAACAAAACTGGCAATATAACAATAATAACAAAGTATAAGCAATTATTTTATTAATGATCTTAAAGAGACCATTAACAAGTTGTACCTGTCTAAAAGCCGCACAAGACAGTTTAATAAGACAAAAGGGTCCCATGAAGAGCCCCAAGAGATGATGGTGATAAAGGTAGATGGAGAGGCGGAAGAAATGTCAAGTACCGAACAGAGCCTGCCATTGAGAAGCGAACACCGACTGTAGAGTCTCTACCAAAGCAACAATCCAAATAAGAGCAGAGAGATAAAAACCCACAAAAAAACAACTGAAAAAGATTACAAACAATTAACAAAAAAAGCAACTAAAACAGCAACACAACAAAAGGCCGAGAAACGGCAGCATCGGTGGTAGAGTCGAAGACGGCTGATGGCGGGGCACCGGCGTGTGTACATCACGCGGCGGCGAGTGAGATCCACTCACCGGCGCGTGAGAAACACGCGCGGGCGCGTGGGACGCTGACGGGAGCGGGCGAAGCGATGGCGGGACGCGGAGAAGACGAGGAGAGCGGTGATGGGGCGCGTTACCGTGGAGGACAGACGGAACATGACAGATCTGGATTTCTCAATCCAGATCTGAGAAGAGCCGTCAGCAAAAAACTCCGCGTCGGCTGAGGCTGGTGAGACGGAGTCGTGGAGGGGAAGAGCGGCCGGTCTGAGATGGACGGAGGGGTGGCACACCGAGCAACAGTCCGGTGAGGGGAGCAGCAGAAAAACAGAACAAAAAAAGAGAGAACAAGAAAGGAGAAGGAGACGAAAACAAAGAGAAGGAGGAGAGGGGAGGAGGATGGAGGCCATACCTCCTCCCCACAAAGCACTCACAAGGAGGCGGTAAGGAACCACTAGGGTTCGGAGAGGACCCTTCTCGAGAGAGAAGGGAGGAAAAAAAATTTATCCAATTGCTTGAAGTAGTTATTACTACTCATAAATCTCTCATCGACTTTTTGCCAAAATTGAAAGGATTTTCCATTGAGAAAATCAACAGTCCTTCGCAGCAAAATGTTTATTTGACAGTTCCAATTCACTAACTACAATTGGCTATTATTACTACTCATAAATCTGTCATTAATTTTTGGCCAAAACTGAAAGGATTTTCCATTGAGAAAATCAACAGTCCCATTGCAGCAAATGTTGATTTGACTGTTCCAAGTCCCGAAGGTTCATGAATCGTGACTACAAATGCAAAGGTTAGCAAAAGAAGGCACCTCAATTCCAAGAGTGAATTCCATATACCCCAAAGAATATAAAAAAGGCAGCAGCCAAGCCACTAGACGGCACTTACTTGACTGAATCCATTCGAAGATTCATCCTCATTCACATACCTAACATGGCTGCAACGACAAAAGTAAGCCTGAAGCTTTTTATAGACAAGAAGGGCCAACGGGTTCTCTTTGCTGAAGCAGACAAGGAATTTGTTGATTTCCTCTATAGCATTTTCACTCTGCCGGTCGGAACAGTCATGAGGCTTCTGAAAGAGGGAGGTGGCATGGTAGGCTGCTTGCCAAGCCTCTACCAGAGCATTGAAAATATTTGTGTTAGTTACTTCCAACCAGACAAAGACAAGCGCTTTCTACTAGAACCCAAAGTAGTCACGCCTGGTACTAAACTCCCTCTCCTGTTGCCAAACCTTGGGTCAACATTCCGTCAATTGTATAGGTGTTCGTACACATACTATGACAAGAAGTGTACCAGCTACGTGACTGATGACAATAGCACAATTTGTCCTCATTGCGGCTACAGGATGGACGTGATCGTAACATTCATAGACCCAGGGCCACCAAGAACAATCAAGGAATCCTCTAGTGAGGAAGGTTACGTGAAACCGATGTTTAAATACATGGTGATGGATGATATGGAGGTGAAGCCCTCTTCCTCCAGCACTCTTGTCACCCTGCTTACAAAGTGTAATGTAAAGGATATTGGGGATATTGAGGAGAAAGTGGTCGATCTGGGCATGGATGAGGTATGCCACTCATCCCTTGCTTTCTGTGCATTACAACTACCAAATTCTATTTTTTTGCTATTAGTTTGTTTATCTATTATATATTTTTGGTAATCATTGAGCAACAAAGTCGTTATATAAATTAATTAAGGGGATTTGTTAATTGCCGCCACTAGTATCATTACTTATTGTAATTATTTAGCTTCTTAATTTATCTGGTTTGATGTTTAGGGAGTGAAATTGCTTAAGGCTTCTTTACAATCAAAGACTGTTTTGACTGACGTCTTCCTTCCAGCCGAGATCATTAAATCTGAGGCGTAATTTGAGAATAAGTGGTAGGTTGAAATATGATTTATTTTCCGCATCAGAGTGAATACATTATGTACGTGTTTTGTTGTTGCGAATGAATCATGTTGAAAATGGGTACCAGTGTGCTTTATTTCTAGGTGCAAGAGCTTTGTAGGAATCTTGTTATTGCTAATTTGGGTTTCTTTTTATTTGCATTCTTGTTTCTCATTTTCTGTTCCATGATAGTCNAAATCGGTTACGTGGCAAAATGCCTTGTATTTTGTTTATATATGAAGCAGCATTATGCTTTATCAAATTAGTAAGTAAATTTCTGTTAATTATTAACTAATATTGCTGAGTATAATTCGTAGTATGGATGATCTCTCAAGTGAGTTGTTGAGGTTCTTCTGAATTTGTTTTACGAAACCCTTTCCCTAACCTTTTCTTAATTTGTTTAAAAATTAAGTGAGGTTGTGGTATAACTTGTTAAAATTTGATTGTGACGAGACCAACTTACTCTATTTTTGCTGGAAAAGGATCCTCACAATTTTAAATAAAATGAAGAGGAGCTGGTTAGACCACATACGAGGGCAAAATTGTCCATTTTTGCATGTCAACATGACAATTAATTGCCTCAGTGACGTGCATAGGCAATTTATCAAAAAAGGGGTAAAGTTTCCAAGTTAAAAGTTTAAGAAATTTCGGTCATGTTGTTGCATGCGAACGCCTCTGAATTTCGTTGGAATGAGAAGAAATCTTCACGTGTCAATAAGGATCCTACACGGGATATATAGAAATAGATGACAAAGATTGAATCCTAATTGATTGTATTGAAAAGTGTTATTAGAGATATATCATTTATTAGAATATATGATACTCATTATTAGACTCTAATATAATATGGGACAATATCAAATATTATGATCGTATCATTCCCCTCCCCTATCATTTTCCTTGTCCCAAGAAAAAATTAAAATTAAAACTAAACTTAAAATTTTCTAGAAATCACTTAACAATTATTAAAATTAACAACATTAAAATATCACCGACCAAGGCTCAGACACGTGAACTCTTAACCTTATCTTCTCCCTTCTTCTAAGTGTCTCGGCCCATTCGAACGCAATGGCATCTCCACGTGTTGTCACCTACAGGAGTGGTGGGGTCTTCACATGGCATCTCCAGGTGTGATGTGACGCACATTTAGTGGTAACTGACCCATCGCATTTGAACGGCACNGAATCGGTTACGTGGCAAAATGCCTTGTATTTTGTTTATATATGAAGCAGCATTATGCTTTATCAAATTAGTAAGTAAATTTCTGTTAATTATTAACTAATATTGCTGAGTATAATTCGTAGTATGGATGATCTCTCAAGTGAGGTGTTGAGGTTCTTCTGAATTTGTTTTAAGAAACCCTTTCCCTAACCTTTTCTTAATTTGTTTAAAAATTAAGTGAGGTTGTGGTATAACTTGTTAAAATTTGATTGTGACGAGACCAACTTACTCTATTTTTTCTGGAAAAGGGTCCTCACAATTTTAAATAAAATGAAGAGGAGCTGGTTAGACCACATACGAGGGCAAAATTGTCCATTTTTGCATGTCAACATGACAATTAATTGCCTCAGTGACGTGCATAGGCAATTTATCAAAAAAGGGGTAAAGTTTCCAAGTTAAAAGTTTAAGAAATTTCGGTCATGTTGTGTTGCATGCGAACACCTCTGAATTTCGTTGGAATGAGAAGAAATCTTCACGTGTCAATAAGGATCCTACACGGGATATATAGAAATAGATGACAAAGATTGAATCCTGATTGATTGTATTGAAAAGTGTTAAGTGTCCCGGCCCATTCGAACGCAATGACATCTCCACGTGTTGTCACCTACAGGAGTGGTGGGGTCTTCACACATGCAGATTAGGTGTGATGTGACGCGCATTTAATGCTAATTGACCCATCGCATTTGAACGGCACAAAATTGAAAAAAGGAGTAAAGTTACGAAGTTAAAAGGTTAAGAAATTTCGGTCATATTGTTGCATGCGAACGGCATTGAATTTTGTTGGAACGAGAAGGAATCTTCATGTGTCAATAAAGATCATACACGGGATATATAGAAATGGACAACAAAGATTGAATCTTGATTGATTGTTTTGAAAAGCGTTAAGTGTCCCGGCCTATTCGAACGCAATGGCATCTCCACGTGTCGTCACCGGTGGGAGCAGTGGGTGAAGATCAGTGGCCCAGATCTTCACACATGTGGATTAGGTGAGATGTGATGCGCGTTTAATGCTAACTGACACATCGCGTTTGAACTGCATAAAATCTAGAAAACAAAAAAA
>FXXK01002086.1:75955-89695 GCA_900184695.1 Betula pendula
TAAAAAAAAAAAAAATGTACTAGTGCTGAGGTTTATGTACTAGGGCAGAGAAGCAAGGCTGAAGTTTACAAGTTTGAAAAAATGTCTCAAAGGCATCAGATCTAAGAAAGAGTGACGCTGGTTGTTTTAGAACTTTGATACTATATAGAAAATTGTAATAACATGTAAATGGAAGCATATAGGAGAAGAAGAAGAAGACAGAAAGACAATTTTCAGGTGGTTTGACAATAGAGACCTACATCTAGTAAATTGCCCAAAATGCAACATTTTGCTCTTTTTTTAATACCATGTATAACAAAAATGGATCAAATTAACATTTGTTTTTTTTTAGATTGCACAATCAAACAGGACTAGAAGTTTTGTTGCTAAAGTACTCCTACGGCCCAGCTGGGACTAGTACTAGTTTGCACTCTTATCCTACCAACTCTAGCGCACAATCCCAAAACCACCGTCCATTTCTACTTCTCTCTTTAATCGTAGCCATCAAAATCTCTTAAACAAAAAGTGCGAATAAAAACTTGTTGATTAATTAGTTCAAAGACCAATCTGTCACTGTCACCCAACTTTTTCCTTATCTCTCTCTCCTTCTCGCTTGCTCTCTGTTTCTATTCTTTTGATCCGAATGAAAGCATAATCGGCAAGTCGTTAATGGCGCCAGGAAGCAGCGAGCAAAGTGGGAGTGAAGAAGAAGAAGTGCTTATATTTTTTATGGGTAGGGCCGGTAGGGGCCAAATTTTTTTATAAATAGGGGCCCAACTGGTTGAAAATGATATTTTACCTGTAAATTTTTTTTTTTTCAAATGAGTTGGGGGTGGGGGCTTGGCCTATGCTGGTCACCCCTAGCTTGGTTGGCGTTATAGGCTTACGTCCACCACTAAGGAATTGACTGAAGGACAACGTTTTGCTTATTTAATTATTTTACAATGTTGATATGGCAGTTCTAACTAATACTTGAATCGGTCTTTATTAAATAAAAAAATTTCAAAAGTTAGTGTAAATTCTTAAGTCAGTATTATAAAATAAAAATGTGGCATATATCATTTCTCATTTACAATACAAATAACCCCTTTTTTTTAGAAGGAAAATATGATAAGTCATAAGTGAAGTGAATACAAATAAAGTCAACCAACTATGGCAAATACATTGATAAAAAAAAAAAAAAAATCAAACCAAATATGAAAATCCTCTATAGTCTGACGGTTATCACTGCTTGGATGAGTGTGATCTAAATTCTTCTTCACGATAAGAAAATCTTTTAAAGATCCTACAAGAGAGAATTCATACATTTCCAGAGTGTGATCTAAATTCTTCTTCACTACAAGAGAGAATTCATAAATTTTTTTTATTGCAGAAGTCTCACCCCAAAAATCTTTTTCAGCAAAAAGGGAGCCGGTCTTTAAAAGATATCCCTTGTCCATCTTTTTCCCATACTTTTTTTTTTTTTTTTTTAAAGTGATCTCTTTCCATTCTTTGGGACTGTGAGTTGGTCCGATAAGGCAGAAATGAGGAAGTGGGATTGACGCCAAAGAGGGCCAATAATGTATGCAATATATTGCTACGCTTTTACACTCCTCACAAAACTTCCGTTGCCGCGGCAAATTACTACCATTTATAGCTGGCAAACAACCTATGGCTCATATAAGGAGTCATTTCTGTTGGTAATGCGGATGAAAGAGGTATGAGTTGCACTCGTATGTGGAAAGTTGCAAACATGTCTTTTTACGATGCAGATTGGTGCAATAATGGACACAAATCTTCTACAGATTAGCTTCATCCCTCATGGTCCTCCAAATGGACACAAATTTCCCGCAAACAGTTTGTTGAAAATTTTTACAAATCGGCCTCTAAAAAAAAACATGTGTTTTAAATAAATTTGTAGAAGATTTGTGTCCATATTATGTTATTATCAGGCATGATCCGCCACATTTCCATATTTGCCTTTATTCCTCCGCATCGTGACACCCCAAAGATGAGCATTCAATACATTAATTCCGTACGTAACAATTGCGCACAAACTCCAATTGGCATTTAAATTGCTTCAAGTATAGCTGTTATTACTACTCATTAATTTGTGGCCAAAACTGAAAGGATTTTCCATTGAGAAAATCAACAGTCCCATTGCAGCAAATGTCGATTTGACTGTTCCAAGTCCCGAAGATTCATGAATCGTGACTGCAAATGCAAAGGGTAGCAAAAGAAGGCACTTCAATTCCAAGAGTGAATTCCATTTACCCCAAAGACTATAAAAAGGGTAGCAGCTGCCAAGAAAACAGAGGGCACTTACTGGACTGAATCCCTTCGAAGAATCATTGACATACCTAACATGGCAGCAACAAAGGTAAGCGTGAAGCTTTTTATAGACAAAAATAACCAACGGGTGCTCTTTGCTGAAGCAGATAAGGAATTTGTTGATTTCCTATTTAGCATTTTTACCCTGCCGCTCGGAGCGGTGACTAAGCTTCTGAAAGAGGGAGGTGGCATGATAGGCAGCTTGCAAAACCTCTACCAGAGCATTGAAAATCTGGGTGTTACTCACATCAATCCAGCCAAAAGCAAGCGATTCCTGTTAGAACCCGAAGTAGTCATGCCTGGTGCTCAAGGCCCTCTCCTATTGCCAAACTCTGGCTCAACATTCCGTCAGTTGTATAGGTGTCCGCACTATTACACCGACGTTAAGTGTTTCAGTTACGTGGCTACTGACGATAACGCATTGTGTCCTTCGTGCAACTCCAAGATGGACCAGAACGTAAAATTCTTAGACCCACGATGCCCAATCTGGGATTCCTCCCTTAGTGAGGAAGGTTATGTGCAATGGATGGCTACATACATGGTGATGGATTGTCTGGAGGTGAAGGTCTTGTCCACCAGCTCTTTTGTCACTCTGCTTAAGGAGTTTAATGTCGATGGCATAGGGGCTATTGAGGAGAAAGTGGTCGATTTGGGCATGAATGAGGTATATATGCCACTCATCCCTTACTTTCTTTGTATTAAAACTACCGAATGCTCCTTTTGCTGCTCGTTGTTTCTTATTTTTGGTAAACACTGAACGATAAACTCGTTAAATTAAGGGTAGACCTAGCCATTCGTGTACTAACAACGTACGGATTGGGATTTCTGTGAGGGGGGTGACTAAAAATCGTCCCACATTCACTATTTTGTTTGTTTTCGCATGTATTATGGGTAGATTTCAGCCTCTAAACTCGAAACAGGCGGATACCATATCCGCACATACGTATAGGCTAATATATATGGATACAGGGGGGTAGGTCCTGTATGAAAGTAGTGACTAATGAATATGGAAACAATCGTACTTGATGTCATGGACAAGTTTGGCCATTTTAATTATGTGATAACTTTGTCGTTTATGTTCCTTTTTTTTTTTTTTTAGTGTTGTCGTTTATGTTCCTGTTCTGGCAGTCACTCGTTGTTTCTATATGCTCGATCGTTCTTTCTATACTTGGTGTTTTAATAAATTTCTTTACAAAAAAAGAGATGAAAATACTTCATTATGGCAGCGTCACTGGTATGATTACATATTATAATTATTATTCTTTTTTATCTGGTTTGATGCTAGGGTGTGAAATTGCTCAAAGCTTCTTTTCAATCAGAAACTGTTTTGACTGATATCTTTCTTTCGGACGAGATCATTGGAACTGATGGAGTCAATGGAGAATAAGGGATATGTTTTCTGTTTCTGAATGAGTAACAAGAGATTGGTTGTGAATAAATCGTGAGATTATAGCAATTAAGGCAACGTTGAAAATCATTGTGCTTATTTTCTAGGTGCAAGAGCTTTGTATCCAGGTGATTGCTAATTTCTTACTAATTATGGCTTTTAAGGCCACTTTTAGTCTATAGATTCTTTTTCAAATTCTTTCTTGTTTCCCATCATTTTGGACCCAAGAGGAAAATCCACCGCCCAATTTGGGTATAGTTAGAGTATTTGGTTTCTTAAGGTGAGCTAGTTTTCAATCAATCCGCAGTCCTACTTAAAATTTCTCCCGTTTTTCGTGGGTTTTCTCATCAGCCAAACGCATCATGAACAATTTTTTTTTGAAGTTTGAGATTCATATTAGAACATCATTAACTTATTCACTATTTATGGTTTTTGTAAGCTATTTGTTTGGTAATGTAATAGAGTGTTTTGAAATCAGAAAGTTATAGACTTTTATTGGGTGAGAAAAGGTTAGAGACATTAGTTGGAGGAGTTAACAGTGTTAAAAATGTTAAAAAAAAAGTGTCTCCCATGTGTTATTTTGCCCATAGTAGTGTTTTCAATCCATATTTAGATCAATCTTAATTAAAAAAAAAAATTAAAAATAAATTGAGCATGCCACATTAATAAAAAGTGCTAATAAAATGCAAAATAGCATTTCTAAATACCAAAAAGGTGACTTGGGTTAGAAGAAGCTGATGTCGGTATAGAAAGTGAAGGTAAGGTATGGGCGTTCTCACATGCTTAGCCCACAATGTTATTTTCAACGAAATAATTGGGAACACATATGTGGAACTAGTAGAAGAAGATAATGTGAGGAAATAATTCTTACTACATGAATCAGTGGAAATCTATAGCTACGTGATAGGATATCATTTTATGTAGGGTGGCTTCCACCGGCTTAATTAAATGCTAAAAGAAGAGAGAAAATTGGGATTACATAAATAAAATAGTTGCATAGAGGTGTATTTTGATAAAAATAGACAGTATAATGAGGCTCATTGGCATTGGTTGAAAAAGGGGTAAAGTTTCAAAGTTACAAGTTTAAGAAATTTTGGTTATTTGATGTCGCGATCGCGCACGAGAAAGAATTGGATGGCCAAGATGGATTCTTGATTGATCGTGTTCTAACATGCTAAGTGTCCCACTCGAACACAATGGAATCTCCATGTGCCATCATGTGCGGGAGTGGTAAGTGAAGATCAACGACTCAAATCTTCACACGTGTGGGGTTGTAATATCCCACACAAAATTAGAATTAAAGACACCCTAAGGGCGTTAGATTAGTCTCAAATCCCAAAAGCGGAGAAAATTAAATTTCACCAGAAAACTGTCCAAACGGTAAGTAACTAAAAAATAATAAAGATGTTTGATCATAAGACATGGCGATCACCATGTCCTTGTTAAGGATAATGTCTCATAAATGGTGCACAAATGAAGTGAAAAAAGACAACAAATTAACTGCTTTTATTAGGAGTAACACAGAAAATTTTTGAATCTCTTTCCAATGTTTTTTACACCCCTTTCACAAAACTTCAATATTGCCGAGCAAACTACTACCATTTAGGTGGCAAACGTTGAACGGTTCATAAGGGGTCAGGGGGTGCCCCTACAGGCCCATGACCACCTCCCCTCTTCTCAAAACTTATATATATAGTTACAAATATATTATATTAGGGCTAAAAATTTATGTTTGGCCCTTATGGACTTGACTGTTATGACCTATTATAAATACCCAATTTTCATTTAAAAACTCATAAAAATATCCAATTTTAGCCCTTTTATATAACAACGCAGCAATGTATGAAAATTCTATACGTTGTTATTTCCCTATTGAGGTAGGATAATTGCATGATTCTCTTTCATTTTCTTTTGTTTAATTCTTTGTTTATGACATGAAGAACTTAATAGCCTTGATAAATTTTATTGATATTGAAGTGTTAATAAATATTACTTGCTGAAACTTCAAAATCTCCAATAAACGTATTGAGATGGTTCTGGAAAAGCAAGCTTTTACATTTTACACCCAAAGATTTTTCTAATTTAAATAAGTTTTATACATAAATTAAACGAGATCTTAAGTCAATTGATGATTCTAGAATGTGAAATACGTTATTATATGTGTATCAAAATAAACAAAATAAAAGAACTTAAAGTTCTGTTTGTTTCTGCATAAAATTATTTCTAGAAAATATTTTTCGTATTTTTTGATGTTTTGTGCGACGAAAAATAATAAATGTAAAACATTTTCAATTTGACCGAAAAAGCTTATTTAATATTTGTAAAATTGTTTTCATTTTTTAGAACTATAAACCATTTTTCAACTTTGAGCTTTTTATTCTTAAATTTCCGAAACTACGTCGGAACTTTGCCGGTCCACTGTCGGATATCCATCGAAGCACCGCTAGAACCCTACCAAAACTTCGCCGGAACTTAAAATAGTAGTTTATTTTTTTTATTTTTTATTTTATGTTATAAATAAAAATTTATTTTTATAAATTAATATAATTGAATGAAAATAAGCATCATGCTTCATGGTCCTCCCAGATTAGACTATGTTATTATCAGGCATGGTCCACCGCATTTCCATATTTGCCTTTATTGAATACATTAAATTTCGAAACAATTGCGCACAAACCCCAATTGGCATTTAAATTGCTTCAAGTAGTTGTTATTACTACTCATTAATTTGTGGCAAAAAATGAAAGGATTTTCCATTGAGAAAATCAACAGTCCCACTGCAACAAATGTTGATTTGACTGTTCCAAGTCCCGAAGGTTCATGAATCGTGACTGCAAATGCCAAGGGCAGCAAAAGAAGGCACTTCAATTCCAAGAGTGAATTCCATATACCCTGAAGACTATAAAAAGAGAGCACTTTACAGTTCTCAATCCAATCGATTTATAATCATTGACATACCTACAATGGATGCAACAAAGGTAAGCCTCAAACTTTTTATAGACAAGAAGAGCCATCGAGTGCTCTTTGCTGAAGCAGAGAAGGAATTTGTTGATTTCCTATTTAGCATATTCTCTCTGCCGGTCGGGGCTATAACTAGGCTTATGAAAGAGGGAGGCGGCATGGTAGGCAGCTTACCAGGCCTCTATCGGAGCATTGAAAATCTGAGTGTTACTTACATTCAACCAGGCAAAGATAAACAATTTCTGCTAGAACCCAGAGTATTCATGCCTGGTGCTAAAGTCCCTCTTCTATTGCCAAACGTTGGGTCAACATTCCGTCAATTGTACAGGTGTTCAAACGAATATTGTCCGCACAATTCCAGAATTGTTAATTGTTGCAGTTATGTGGATGAAGACGATAGCACAATCTGTTGCAAGTGCAAAAATAAGATGGAACGTAACGTTTGGGTCGTCGACCCACCAAGCACAATCAGGGCATTTTTCAGTAGTGATGCAGGTTACGTGAATCGGACGGCTACATACATGGTGACGGATGGTTGCATTTTTTGACTTGAATTGATCAAGTCAAATTTTTGCTGCCTTGGAATCTTATCATCCGATCAATATACATAAAAAAGGAAGAAGGAAGAAAGAAGTCTTCTATTTCAGCTTGCACATGGAGGGGTGGCTGAATGTCAAAGTCAAGTGGAGAAAAGCCTTTAATCAAGGCCCATGTTTCATGCACTCCATCCTTTTGTTGACTTCTTTCTATGGTGCTGGCTATTAAATGGCCTTGGCCATTCAGTTTTGATATAACGAGAGTAGAGAGAAAAGAAGAAGAGTGAGAGCAAGAGAAAGAAAGAGGCAACAGAGAGAGAGAGAGAAAAACTGATTCCTACATCAGTTTCTGGAACTTCCGTCCAGACTTGATCAACGGCTCCGATCAACGAGCGTTGGTGGTCCGATTGAGCTGAAAATTGGTGGGCATGTTCATGACACGTGAATCTTCATTGTGAACGGTGGAGATTGGATTCTGAGCATTCGCACTGGTTTTCTGAGCTCGGACAGCATCCTCTGTTTTGGTGAGATCTCTCCTTACTTCTTGTAGAAGTTGACAAGTTCCAATTATTTAGTTCCTCTTGTGTGTGAGAGTGAACTTGGGTGTAATTGGGGTCCTTTGGGTTTGAGTATTTTTCCTCTGTAATGCTCTTTGTACTCCACTCTCTTTGATAGTGGAATTTCTCCGGATCGTCTCCCAACAGTGGATGTAGGCTTGTTAAGCTGAACCACCTTAAATCTTGGTGTCGTGTTAATTTTGATTTAATTTTTTGCTTTCTTCTTATTATTTGCATCTCACGGGTCTTGGAGGAAATAAGTCATATTTCCTAACAACTGGTATCAGAGCATCAGGTTCGAGTGGAGCAATGGCAGGAGAGAAGGAAAGATTGGAATCGAGAATTCAATGGCACAGATTTCGGGTACTGGAAGATGCAGATTGAAGATTATCTGTACGGGAGAAAACAATTCAGCCTCTCATGGGAACGAAACCAGACGACATGGAGGAAGAAGACTGGGCACTGCTTGATCGGCAGGTGCTAGGTGTTATCCGGTTAACACTGTCAAGATCAGTTGCTTACAATGTTGTGAATGAGAAGACCACAGCTGGTCTAATGGCGGCTTTATCAGTATGTATGAAAAACCGTCGGCAAAACAAAAGGTGCATCTGATGAAAAGTTGTTCAATTTGAAGATGGCGGAAAGTACTCCGGTAGCACAACATCTCAATGAATTCAACACCATCACAAGTCAATTATCCTCGGTAGAGATTGACTTTGATGACGAGATACGTGCTTTGATTGTGTTGGCGTCATTGCCAACAGCTGGGAAGCTGTGCGGATGGCTGTGAGCAACTCTGCAGGGAAAAACAAGCTCAGTTATGGAGATATACGGGATTTGATTCTAAGCGAGGAAGTTCGGAGAAAAGACGGCGGTGAAACCTCGACTTCTGGTGCTGCCTTAAACCTCGAGACAAGAGGTAGAGGACACGATAGAAACTCTGGTAAAGGCAGATCGAAATCCAGAAAGGGTAGAAGCAAATCCAGATTTGGAAACCAATGGAGTGTTGGAATTGTGGCAAGACTGGCCACTTCAAGCAAAATTGCAGAGAACCAAGAAAGAAGACTGGTGACGACTCCGCAAATGTCGTGGCAACAGAAGAAATACAGGATGCACTAATTCTTTCTGTTGACAGTCCTCTTGACTCTTGGGTCATGGACTCAGGAGCCTCTTTTCATACCACTGCGATCCGTGAAGTACTCGAAAACTACGTGCTGGAGATTTCGGGAAAGTGTACTTGGCTGACGGAACACCTCTAGATATCGTGGCATAGGCGATGTTCGCATCAGAGTCCACAGCGATTCGGTATGGAAGCTACAAAAGGTCAGACACGTCCCACAGCTGAAGAGAACCTGATTTCAGTAGGACAACTTGACGAAGAAGGGCATGCCATAAAAATTCCACGGTGGTCAGTGGAAAGTATGCATGGGAGCTAGACTTCTGGCTCAGGGATATAAAATAGGTACTCTATTTTGACCACTAATCCGAGAGTACAGTTGCAGTTGCAGTTGCAAAGGGTGACTCTAAACTAGTGCACCTAAGGCTTGGGCATATGAGCGAGAAAGGGATGAAGGTGTTGCTGTCAAAAGGGAAACTACCGGAGCTAAAATCAGTTGAGTCTGATTTGTGTGAAGATGCATCCTAGGGAAGCAGAAGAAGGTCAGTTTTGTGAAAATTGGCAAAGCACCTAAACCTGAGAAGTTGGAGTTGTACCACACGATTTGTGGGGTCCCTCTCCAGTGGCATCTCCTTGGAAGGATCGCGTACTATGTTACATTCATTGATGACTCAAGCAGAAAGGTATGGGTTATTTCTTGAAAAGTAAATCTGATGTATTTGAGATTTTAAGAAATGGAAGCCATGGAGAGACAGAAACTGGTCTGAAATTGAAGTGTCTAAGATCAGACAATGAGGGAGAATACGAAGACAGAGACTTTAAACAGTTTTGCGCGGTAAATGGGATTAAGATGCAGAAAACCTATCCCAGGGAAACACAACAAAATGGCGTCGCTGAGCGCATGAAAGAACTCTCAATGAGCGTGCAAGGAGTATGAGGTTGCATGCTGGGTTACCAAAAACCTTCTGGGCAGATGCAGTGAGCACGGCTGGCTTACTTGATAACAAGAGGACCCTCTGTTCCTTTGGGCCACAGACTACCTGAGGAAGTCTGGAGTGGAAAGGAGGTAATCTTTTCTCACTTGAAAGTTTTTGGTTGTGTCTCATATGTTTACATTGAATCTGATGCTCGTAGCAAGTTAGATGCTAAATCTAAAAAATGTTATTATTGGTATGGGGATGAGGCATTTGGATATAGGTTTTGGTGATGATCAAAAACCGGAAAATCATTAGAAGTAGGAAATGTTACTTTTAATGAGCAGGCTATGTACAAAGACAGGTCAAATGAAGACCTGTGATTACAAAATCGGAGGCTGAGAAGCCTGCATTTATCAACCTAGATGGGATTCCCAAAAGTGAGCTCAAAGAAGGAATTCAGAAGTTGATGAGGGATCTAGAAGCTGACAAGATCCTGAAGTTGAAGAACTAAGAACAACAGATTGAGCAGGGAACACCTACAACGGCTGTCCGAAGGTCTACCAGAACCATTAGACCTCCACAGCAGTTATTCACCCTCCTTGTCCTATATTCTGTTGACAGATGGCGGTGAGCCAGAGACGTATGATGAACCTTGCAGTT
The DNA here is from genome assembly GCA_900184695.1 of Betula pendula. Classification (NCBI taxonomy): domain Eukaryota; kingdom Viridiplantae; phylum Streptophyta; class Magnoliopsida; order Fagales; family Betulaceae; genus Betula; species Betula pendula. The sequence goes on from FXXK01002086.1 coordinate 86,380, forward strand.
GAAAATTCAACCAAGTGGGAGTTAGCCATGAAAGAAGAGATGGACTCATTGATGACTACCAGACATGGGAGCTGACTGAGTTGCCAGCAGGTAAGAAGGCTTTACATAAACAAGTGGGTGTACAGAATAAAGGGTGAGCATGATGGTAGCAAGCGCTACATAAGGCGAGATTGGTTGTCAAGGCTTTCAGCAAAAGGAGGGATTGACCTACACCGACATATTTCACCAGTGGTTGATAGATGAGCAACCAATCAGACTGTAGCTAAGAGTTGTTGGCTTGCAGAACAATCTACATCATTGAGCAATTAGATGTGAAGACAGCATTCCTTCTGGTGAATTGGAGAGAGATTTACATGGCATCAGCACAGGGATTCTCAGTACTAGGGAAAGAAAGTCAGGTATGCAAACTGAGAAATAGCTTGTATGGCCTGAAACAAGCTCCAAGGACAATGGTACAAAAAAGTTTGACAGCTTCATGTGTAATACTGGGATTTTACGAGATGTGATGCAGATCACTGCTGTTATGTGAAGATTTTGAAAATTCTGTATATCATTCTATTGTTGTATGTGGATGATGATGCTTGTTGCAGGTCCAGTATTAAGGAGATTAAACAATCTGAAGAAACAGCTGATCAAAACAGTTTGGCAATGAAGGATTTGGGAGCTGCAAAACAAATCCTGGCATTTGGAGAATCATTAGAGACAGAGCTAATGGACACGAAGCTTTCACAAGACAGAGTATAGTGAAAGAAGATTTCTCAGCAGGTTTAGCATGGATGAGAGTAAGCCGGTAAGCACACCGCTTGGGGAAGTCAATTACAGAGCTAACCAAGGATCAGTCACCAAAAGACGAGATCGGAAAAGGCATACATGAGCAAGGTTCCCTTACGCCTCAGCTATCGGAAGTCTGTGTACGCAATGGTCTGCACTAGGACCGGATATTGCACATGCAGTGGGCGGCTGTGGAGCAAGATATATGGGCAATCCAGGAAACAGCATTGGGAGCAGTCAAGTGGATCCTGCGATATCTGGAGAGGAACTTCAGATAATGTCCCTTTGCTTCACAGGAAGCAGGATTTGAAGCTGCAGGGCTACGTGGATGCTGATCTAGCTGGTGATGTTGATAGTGAGGAAGAGTACTACAGGGTTTGTATATACCCCTGGGTGGTACAGCAGTGTGCTGGGCCCAAAGTTACAGAAAATTGTGGCCCTTTCTACCACAGAATGAAATACGTGGGCGTGACAGAAGCCGGAAGAGGAGATGGTCGGCTAAAAGGTTTCTTGAATCTCTAATTGTATAAGAGAGTGAGTAATAGTGTTCTGGCACATGTTAGATCAGTCAGCAGTGCTATTCATTTCTTGCGAAAAAACCCAAGCATAGTCATTCTGGACAGAAGCTATTATCAGCCATTGGAGGTATCTTATTTTGTATAACGTGCACTACCTGGAAGTGAACAGATTGATACTTGAGACTATGATTGGATGTACAGAGAAATCCAGCAGACATGTTTACAAAAGTGTTGACTCGTGAGAAACTGAAGTATGTTCGCTTCAGTTGGACTTCAAAAGTGAGTATCAGGGAGGAAGAAGGTAAGGAGCGTTTTGAGGAAGATATTGCTTTAGGACTTGAGGAATTTCAAGTCAAGTGGGAAGATTGTTGCATTTTTGAATTGAATTGATCAAGTCAAATTTTGCTGCCTTGGAACTTTATCCATACGATCAAGATATCATGCAAAAAGGAAGAAGGAAGAAAGAATCTTCTATTTCAGCTTGCACATGGAGGGGTGGCTGAATGTCAAAGTCAAGTGGAGAAGCCTTTAATCAAGGCCATGTTTCTGCACTCCATCCTTTTGTTGACTTCTTTCTATGGTGTGCTGGCTATTAAATGGCCTGGCCATTCAGTTTTGTTACGAGAGTAGAGAGAAAGAGAAGAGTGAGAGCAAGAGAAGAAAGAGCAAACAGAGAGAGAGAGAGAGAAAATGATTCCTACATCAGTTTCTGGAACTTCCGTCCAGACTTGATCAACGGCTCCGATCAACGAGCGTTGGTGGTCCGATTGAGCTGAAAATGGTGGGCATGTTCATGAACGTGAATCTTCATTGTGAACGGTGGAGATTGGATTCTGAGCATTCGGCACTGTTTTCTGAGCTCGGACAGCATCCTCTGTTTTGGGTGAGATCTCTCCTTACTTCTTGTAGAAGTTGACAAGTTCCAATTATTAGTTCCTCTTGTGGTGGAGAGTGAACTTGGGTGTAATTGGGGTCCTTTGGGTTTGAGTATTTTTTCTCTGTAATGCTCTTTGTACTCATCTCTTTGATTAGTGAATTCTCCGGATCGTCTCCAACAGTGGATGTAGGCTTGTTAAGCTGAACCACTTAAATTCTTGGTGTCGTGTGTAATTTTGATTTAATTTTGCTTTCTTCCTATTTATTTGCATCTCACGGGTCTTGGAGAAATAAGTCATATTTCCTAACAAGCGGATTTGTTGGAGGTGAAGGTCTTGTCCACCAACTCTTTTGTCACTCTGTTTAAAGAGTTTAATGTCGACGAAATAGAGGATATTGAGGAGAAAGTGGTCGATTTGGGCATGGATGAGGTATGGCATTCGTCCCTTGCTTTCTTTGCATTAATTTTGTCTGTTGTTTATTAATTTTGGTAAACGTTGAACAGCGAAGTCGTTAAAATATTATAACTATTTTGCTTCTTCATCTGGTTTGATGGTAGGGTGTAAAATTGCTCCGAGCTTCTTTGCAGTCAAAGACTGTTTTGACTGACGTCTTCCTTCCGGCAGAGATCATTAAATCTGTGGACTCAATTAAGAATGAGGAATATCAGGATATAGCAATTAAGTCAATGTCGAAAATGAGTGTGAATTACTAGGTGCGAGAGCTCTGTACGGTTGTTCATCCAAGATAGTATTCAAGTGACTGCTAATTTTTGGTGTGCATTTTGTTGCAGTCATGTAATTTTTCTGTTAATTATAAACTGATATTGCTGATGATATTAATTCGTAGCATGAATGACCTCTCAAGTGGGTTGTTAAATTAGTACAATTTGATTTGGGTCAGATCAAACTGTCCCTTATTAAATGGTTAGCACCTCATAAAACCAGTTTTTAATACAAAAGAATATGTTGTAACCATTTCTGTACTTTCAATGCGCTCTGTAATTTGCCTTCCTTCCCACCTTACAAGATTTCCAGACTGAAATGGCAGAGAGTGAAGCAGAAATGTCCCTAATAACTGGAGAATCAATGAGAAACAACAAATCCATCTCCCCCCCCCCCCCAAGTCCATGGACCACCAGAATCAATGTT